>JAOVVH010000020.1:15727959-15742940 GCA_028566435.1 Scorpiodoras heckelii
TATTTCCATGTATGTGAATATACTATAGACTACACAATGTATATTATCAGCAGGTTTTATAATCAGGTAACCTTATCATACTTGTTTCTCATCACTGAGTGTGTATTTTGTTGTGTTTATATGCTGCGGTGTGCTGGGAGACTGGATTAGAGCAGGCTCATTGAGTTGAATAAGTTTTTCTTTACCTTAAATAAGCCTGTTAGAAATCCTAGTTTCCTTCACACATTGAGAGCTACAGGTTTTAGTCAGGCATTGTACAATTAAACCTGCTGAGCACAAGCGCTACACTGTGGTTTATTTCAACACACTTCTCTGTGAGTGGAATAGTTTGAGAGAAGCAGAATATATTTTTAGCTAATTTAAAGTCTAGTAATGCTGTGCAAGATGTTGCACCATTAATTTTCACTTGCATGCTACTGTATTATAGTATATGGAGCTTGAAATGGGAATACACCCTGGATCAGATACCAGTCTATCACCATGCCCCATGCGCACACACATTCATACACCTAGGGGCAATTTTACTTTGCCATTCTGTTTCCTGGCATGTTTTTGTGAAGTAGAAGAAAACCAGAAATCCCAAGAGGAAACACACACACAAGGCGAACACATGAAACTCAGGATCAAGTTCAGGAGAGAACCCAGGGCCCAGGATTACTGAGCCGCCTTCAAAAGAACTGATCTAATGAGCGAACCTGGACTTTGAGTAACTCAACCAGGAATATCAGAAAAGCCTTAAAACAAAAAATCTCAAGGAGCACATCTATAGATGTATAGGAAAAGGAAAAGAAGAAAGAAAAAAGGAAAAGAAAATATAAAAGGGAAAGAAGAGATACAAGGAAAAGATCAAATGAAAAGAAAATATAAAAGGAAAAGAAAAAACGAAAAAAAGAAAAAAGGAAAAGAAAAGAAATGGGGGGAAAAGATCAAAGAAAAAAAGAAAAGATAAACGGAAAAAAGAAAAGATAAAAGGAAAGAAAAGGAAAAGAAAATGGAACAGAAAAGAAAAAAGAGAAGAAAAGATAAAAGGAAAAGAAAAGATACAAGGAAAAGATCAAATGAAAAGAAAATATAAAAGGAAAAGAAAAAAGGAAAAGAAAAAGGGAAAAAGCAAATAAGTGAAGAAAAGAAAAGATAAAAGTTAAGGAAAAGAAAAGAAAAGGGAAAAGAAGAGAAACAAAGAAAAGAAAAGATAAAGGAAAAGAAATTATTAAAGAAAAGAAAAAGGGAAAAGAAATGAAATGGAAAAGGAAAAGAAAAAAAGGAAAAGAAAAAAATGCTAAAGAAAAGAAAAGCACTCGTGTATGTAACATGCTATAACCTATTTATAATAAGACCCGGAAATTACATTATCATTGTGTAGAATTTAAAATCCTGACAAATTTAGTAAAGAACATTTTAAAATCTGTACGTATAAATTCTTAGCATCAGCTCATCATCATTCCAATAATTGGTTAATATGCACCATCAAGTATTTGGCTACATGTTTTCTTTCTAGTTTGATTTAATCTCCCCAAACACACAGCTGTTTCTAACTGAACATCTGGTCCAGTCACCTGAACTGCTCGGCTGAGGAACTGTATCGAAAAGTTCACAAACCTCATGAACCTCCGGAAAGTCCTGTGAGAAAGCCGAGGACCTCTGAGTAACATGGTGCTCGGTGCTTCAGGTTCTGAGTGATTGGTTTAAATCCCAGTTCTGGGAGAAATCCACTGTCGGGTCCTGGAGCAAGACCCTCAACATTCAAGTGAAACGTAAACCGCTTTGGATCAAAGCATCTGTAATATGAATGACTGAGGGAAGAAACAAATGACTGAAGAAAGAATGTTTTTCAGTCATTAATAAAAACAGTGATCACTAATAGTCTGTGTGTTTATAAATAATTAACATTCAGGACATTTTTAAAGAAACTATCTAAATAATAAAAAAAATATGTTTATAAAAATATTATAATTAAATATTTATAAATTAAGTTATGACATTGGGGTCTGACATAAAAAATCATTTTTTTAAATTTTATTTGAAATTGTAAAAGTGTAAAAAGTTTGTATGAAATCAGCATCAGGATTTATACTAGATTAATAATGGTTTCAAATGAACTGGAGGTTTTCTGTAACATGCTTTCTCACCTAAAGAAACTTTAGTACCTAAAGGCCGGACACTATATATAATAGGGTTATGATTCTTATATTTTTCCGTTTTATTTTTTTATTTTTCATTTTGTATAATTTTTTTACATTTTTTAAATGATTTTATTTTATTAAAATCTTTTTGTTATTTATTTATTTATTTATTTATTTATTTATATTTTTTTGGAAAGATGTACATTCCCAAACCTTTGAATGGCAGTATATACTGTATATTGGACCTTTGAAAACAGAAAAGATCAGCATTACATTAAAAAAAAAATTCTCATTTTCTCGATATTCCTCAGATTCAACCTGCAACCTGCTCTTTTAATTTTTTCATTTCGCTCCGTCGTATTTATTTCACAGCTTCCCTCGCTTGTGCAATCTGCCACACGTCCTCCTTCATACCCTGCCGCAGTAACTCATTGAGCTGTTCACAGTTTTATCAAAAGCCATGTTTGCTGTTTGGGTTTGTTTTTGTTTTTTTTTGTCTGGAAGGACAATGGAGTTGAATTAAAAAAAACAACAACACATGGGCAGTTCTCGAACTGTACAGTGTGTTTCTTGACATTTTCAGAAGATTCACAGTGAGAGAATTGAGTGTGTCTCCAAACATGAATTCATTATCACCCTTTGTTGTGTGCATGCAGCATGTGGTCCATGATCTCTGTGTGTGTGTGTGTGTGTGTGTGTGTGTTTGTTTGTGGGTGGGAGGGTGGTTGGTAGTTGAGCTTTCCAGAAGCTTACTTGGCTTCTACATTTTTTTTTTGCGTGCTTGCTATATTCTGGATGCTAGACATCTTGGCAAGGCCGTCCATTACCCCAAAACAAGCCAATCCTAACTTCTAACCACAAACCCACCCACACACAAGCACACACATACACACACTGGATGACCTTGTGGATTAACCAATTGAAAGCCCTTTTCTTGGAAGGTTTTAACGCCCCCAATATGGACCACTGAGCAATCAGACTTAGTGTTTCAAGTACTGAGTGAACAAACGCACAAACAAACAGACACATTATTTCATAATGCAAATGAAAAAATTATTTTGCTTTTAATTATTCTTGCACAGTTAACTTTCCTACTCTGGCGGTTCTTGTCTCTTTTGTGTCTGGTGACTCCTACCAAAATTCACAACCTCTGCCTTCTGGACTGCAACCTCTGAATGTGACTTTACTGAAAACCCTTTTTCTGAATGATTTGCTGCTTTTGTAAATGTTACATTGCTGATTCTGCTGTCACTTTTAACACCTTAGAACTAAACCAAACAAATATTTTTGGCTAAGCCGCACCGCACACTGCCAGCTTATAACCATAACATGATAAATGCTGAGAATGTAATGGTGCATTCCATTTGATCTGGAAAGTTGTAATGTCCAAGCTCAGATATTTTACCTGAAAGCCGAATTTCCGGTACAGGAAGTTGGCAGGATGTCGTCGACCCTGGTTTCAAAATCCAACATGGCTACTCCGTGCATCAGCTGTAGTGAAATCTGTAGTAATATATTGTTTATTAGAACTTTGTGTATCATTAAATCAGCTGTACACTAGTACAGTCCAGCTTCTCTCTGTGGACATGTTGCTACGGTGTTTGTATGTGCAAAATACCATGTAATGCATTGTTATCAACTGGAATTGGTATAAATGGCTAACCTGGCTAGAACTAGTCTTCTTGTACTGGAATGTGGCTGACTTTTTTGTTCCGAGGTAACTGGAACGCAGCATAAGAGACAAAATGACAGAAGGGTCACATCAGGATACTTGAGGCCACTTGTGTCATACACAATACACATCACAATAGGTATAATTGCATATATAACTAACAAACTGCCGGCACAACAGCAGTTCTGCATTATATACACAGTCCTGTGCAAAAGTCTTAGGCACTCTATTGTTTTTAGGCACAACATGTGTTATTGATGTCTTTTTTTTTTAGTTCTGCATTATTGAGTCAGTACAAAAAGATTTTATATTTCCAAGCATTACTTTTTCAACCAAAAATTAAATGTGAAACAAAAATGTTTGTATGTCAATACAGAAAGCAACACATTACATAACAGACCTCTTTTCAGGCAATAAACATAATGACAGCTGCTGGGATTTTCATGCGAAAAAAAAGAAGTAAGTGTGACAGTCAAAGTCTCCAGAAGAGCTGTGGCAGCTTCTCCAAGACACTCAGTAAAACTTAAAAGCTTTTATAATTTCCTTATAAAAATGCACATATTGTACCTGGGAACACTGTTTAAGAAAAAGACACACCAAATATTGACTTCCTTTAGTTCATTACTGTTTACTGCACTTTATAGTGTTTTCTTTTATGTAGAAACATCTTCATTATTTTCGAAGGGATCCTTGCTTTGCATCGTCTTTACATGTGCATAAGAGTTCTGCATCGTACTGTACAGTAAATAGCTGGTAAGTTTTACTGACCGTCTTTGAGAATCTACCACAGCTCTTCTGGAGACTTTGACTGTCAGACTTACTTCTTTTCTTGCATGCAAAACCCAGCAGCCTAAAAGTAGTACTTTCATTTTCACCACTGTCTTGTATGTCTTTAAAGGGGTGATTAGTACCATGATACCGTGATATTTTTAGACTAGGTTATCATGCTATGAAAATTTCCAGCCATAACACCCCTAGTGTGTGTGTGTGTTTGTGTATAACTCAATTTTGAGTATGCAGTGTGATGGAGCAGGGTGGCATGTGATTCTGGATTTAATTAACCAGCAGGCAAAGACAAATAGGAGCTAAACACAGCTGCCTGATGGGGGATAATGAACAAACTGGGTTGTTTGAGTCCGAGCTGCACTCTTTCAAGGAATAAGAGAATCTCATGGTCATTAATGCTCTGTGTGTCTGTGTATGTGTGGGTCTCCTATTTCGTTGTTCTTTAAAACTACATCCACTGCACTGTAATATTTGTTTTTGGCCTCGTAAACTACCTGCTCACCGCTCATACTAGTATATCACCTGCCACTAGCTCCTATACACAACACCGTGACCCATGACTTGGAATCTGAATACCTTCAGCGCTGACCCTTTTGTTATACACACCAGCCTCTTATTCCCACCCAGTGAGCGACTGCTTTCAGTTTCAATGGCTAATCATAACTGTAGTGCCTGCCCTCTAGTCGCCTAACATCTAAATGCATACTACAGTGGCTGAGCTGTGATTTACTTATCTGCTGTGCACCCAGCACTTAAGTGCCAGTCTAACGTTTGACTGCTGGCTTTGCTTAACAGCTACTATTTGTGCATGCGTCTTTTCTGTCTGTTTTTTTTTTTTTCTTTTCGTGGGCCATTCAGATATTTCAGATGTTTGAGAGGTTTCAGTGCATTGTGTGACCATTTTTAATGTGATAATGGTGGAGGGTTAGTGGTATAATGGCATATATTAGCATTCATGATTGTGGGAAAAGTGCAGTGAAACAGTACTTAAAGTAAAAAAAATATGAGTACTAAAAGCAAAAAGTTTATGTTTTTAACTGATGAAAAAAAAAACTGACCATAAGTTCATCATTCCCAATCCTGACTACGCAATCAGTCTGGAGGATATTATGCTAACGCATGCAAACCTTAAATTTAGCATGCTTTTAGATCATGCTTAATGACCCTGTTTAAATGAATGCTAAGGCTCATTGGCAACAAAAAAGAAACTCACTAGTTCATTTAACAAGCTAACTGAATTAACTTAGCTAACTAGCTAATTAACTTAACATGCTAATTTACAAAACTTAACTAGCTAGCTTATCTGGGGCAGTGGTAGCCCAGTAGGTTAGGACACCTGGTTGTGAATTGGAAGGTCGGGGGTATGAGCCCCTGGCATCTGGCTGCCGCTGTTGGGCCCCCAAGCAAGGCCCCCAACCTGCTGGTGAACCCAGTCACTGAGGGTTGCAGTGCACACACAGTACCGATCCCAAGCCCAGCCAATGCATCAGGAAGGGCATCCGGCATAAAAACCTTCACCAGGTCAAGACACGGTGACCCCAAGGATGTGAGCAAGCCATTAAAAATTTATGAGGCTAATGTACAAAACTTAACGGAACTAGCTAGCTAATTTACAAATCAAAGGTTACTCAACATATTACTTTGGCTTTAATGCTGACTTTTACAGGCTGAGTGAGACACAAATGCGACGCGTCATCCTGTATAAATCAGTAGATCTTATTCTTTACAAGATTTTTAATGCTCAAAATGAAAATGATAGGAGTAAATAGTATGTTTTCTCCCTTGGAGATTTATTCGGCTGCAAATATTCAATTTGAGGAAGACACAAATCTTTCAAAATAGTATTTACGTACAGTAACAAAGTACCTAGAATCACTCAAGTAATTTCCATCCCTAGAAGCAAAGTCAGAAGTCTTGCTCTTAGGTAGTCTTGTGATTAGCTATACTGTATGTATATGTTCATATGAGAATGCTCCTGTGCCAGACTACAGGCAATTGGGAATGCGTAAATAAATTGCTCAAATGAGAACAGGAAATGTTTTTCCTCTCACTCTGACCCCCCTTCATGCTTGTTTTCCCTCTAATTGGCCTAGCGGTTTACCTCTGCTCATAAACACCGCATATCTCTCTCCCCGTCTTCTTCTCTGAGCAATGTCAGTGGGCGAGCTGCGGCGTTGGGAGGAAAGACAGAAAACTGCCAAGGCGTGCAAATCGTTTGCCAAGGGGAAAATCAATTAGAGGTCCAGAGGCCTGGCTGTGAGGTGGGGCACATGTGGAGAACCAGTGCCTGTCTGCAGTGATAACTCCTGGGGCAATTGCATTATCCCCATTGACACTGGCATCTATTCATGCCTGCAGTGTTCACTCCCTGAGTGCCCTTCTTACTAGCCCCACTTAATTATTCCTGCAATTTGGAAATAGTCATGTGGCTTTGAACAATTTGAATTCTGAGGTCAGATCTCCTTTGTCCCCTCTCTCCTCTGACTCTTCTGCAACTTGTCTCCTTGTAGAGAATATTGTGTCCCCAGCAGCTTGAAAGTAGTCTTAGTCTCAGCTGCTCTGTTGCACTGTGATGCAATTTGTACACTTTTTTTTGTCACAAGCTTCAGGATTTTGATGGTTACAATTTGATTAGCTCTCCGATTTTAAACAGTGCAACATTTTCAGAGAAAAGCATTAGCACTGGATTGATAAAGGGTAGCAGAATCTTGTATTTAATGATTTTTTGTTGAATTTCCTTTGCAGCAGTTAGCTCTGTTGGGTAACCACTGTGTAAGTTAAATTGTTGAGGTTATTTAAGTGCAGGGTTTCTTAACTAATTAACACTGCACCTTGTCTAATTACTGACACCTGCATCTCATGATCACCAACAGTCAAGGACTATTTAGCCTGGACAAGCAAACGGTAACATCCTATAACATCCTCACGCTGTTTTGTCAAGACTGGTTCTATCTTATTTTTTCATCTATTCAGCTTTACGTCTTATAACCTTGAATTGTGATAACCCTGTTTGGGCCAAGGCCTTGTTACTACTCTATCTGTCCAGCTTGAACATCATGTTAGTTTTCTCCTAGTCTTGTTCTTTGCCTTTTGTTTGTTTGTGTTTAACCTGTCTAAGGACTAAACCCATGTGTCTCATGAGCTGATTTTGTTTTTGTCTCTTTCTACAGGACCATAATGTCCTCAAACTCAAGACAAGCCTGAACATCAATCTGCTACAAATACTTGACTTGAGACCTACTTCTGCACTATATAGTCTGGACAATGGCTTCCCACAATGGAAAACTGAATTGTTTATTGGTTTCATGCTGCTTCTTGGTTTTTTTGCTTCCCCTCTCCACCTCAAGGCCAGAGCAGCCTTCCATTGTATCCAAAGTGGATGAGCACTACAGAACTTTCCATGCTGAGAACCCAGAATGGACTTTTAACCACTTGGCAGTAGACTACAGAAATGGCAATGTCTACCTTGGTGCAGTCAACCGCATCTATAAGCTATCACAAGACCTAGACGTGATGGTGTCACACCAAACTGGCCCAGAGGAGGACAACCGCAACTGCTACCCGCCGCGAATCGTGCAGCCCTGCAGTGAGCCACTGACGCTCACCAACAATGTCAACAAAATGCTACTAATTGATTACAGGGCAAACCGACTGCTAGCCTGCGGGAGCCTTTATCAGGGTATCTGCAAGCTGCTTCGTCTGGATGACCTCTTCAAGCTTGGAGAGCCCTTTCACAAGAAAGAGCATTACCTCTCAGGTGTCAATGAGAGTGACTCTGTTTTTGGTGTCATTGTGTCTTATGGTGACTCCTCACCTGACAAGCTGTTTGTGGCCACGGCAGTGGACGGGAGGCCCGAGTACTTCCCAACCATCTCTAGTCGCAAACTGGCACGCAATTCAGAGGAGGATGGCATGTTTGCCTACGTCTTCCATGACGAGTTTGTGGCCTCCATGATCAAGATCCCATCAGACACCTTTACTGTGGTGCCTGATTTTGACATATATTATGTGTATGGCTTCGCCAGTGGCAACTTTGTCTACTTCCTAACACTGCAGCCGGAGATGGGCGGCGGTCCAGCTGCGGGTTCTTCCTCAGCCAACCGGGAACAAGTGTTCACTTCCAAACTGGTCCGACTCTGCAAGGACGACACGGCATTCAACTCATATGTAGAGGTTCCCCTTGGCTGTGTCAAGGGTGGTGTGGAGTATCGTCTTCTCCAGGCTGCATACTTGTCTAAGGCAGGTGCCATCCTGGCTCGTACGCTGGGTGTGGGACCAGATGATGACATCCTTTACACTGTGTTCTCCAAAGGCCAGAAGAGGCGGCCAAAGGAAACGTCTCAAGAGTCGGCTTTGTGCGTGTTTGCCCTGAAGGACATCAATGAGAGAATTAAAGACAGGCTGCAGTCCTGTTACAAAGGAGAGGGCACGCTGGATCTAGCCTGGCTCAAAGTGAAGGATATTCCCTGCAGCAGTGCGGTAAGCCAATATACTACCATTTACCAGCCTTATCCCTGGCAATATATACGCAGAGATACGTACTCTTGCCTGTCAGAATTAATCACCATTGCTTATATGTAACTGCTAAGGGACCCACATTGGATTAATCTTATGCTGCTTAGCTGATGTTTACAATCCATAGTCAGTTTTTGGATTATGAACAAGTACTCAGATTATTTATGGCATTTTACTTTTCAAATATGTATTTTAATTTGATTTCCTAGGCTTCCCTCCTGAGAAATAAGTCATTATTGTTGAAGTTATTGATAATTCAACAAGACACTATGACCTTTTCAGGGTGTTTCACAGCCTTCCGTAGAATGAGTGTTGGGATTGGCTCCAACAACCACCATGACCTCATAATACTATAAGCATCTTGGATAATGAGTGAACGAGTGAGTGAATATGACACTGTTGAGACATTACCTTTGCTCTAAAATATATTCTTCAGCCCAAAATGTAGACGTAGGACTACTGACCAGAAGGTTGTGAGTTCAAATGCCAACATAGCCAAGCTGCCACTGCTGGGCCCTTGAGCAAGGCCTTTAACCGTCAACTGCTCAGTTGTGTTAATGAGATAAATGTATGTCATTCTTGATAAGGGTGTCTGCCAAATGCCAGAATTGTAAATGTAAAATAACTAACTGTCTTTCAGTTTGATTTAGCTGACTTTTCCTCTTAGTGGAACTGTTCACATCCAGGATTTGATTACAGGGAACCTGATCTGTATTTATTCATCTGACAGCTGCTAAAAGTTACAATTATTACCATATTTCAAGTCTTTTACAGTCTGTGAAAATGATATTTTTGTACACCTAAGTGTTTTGCTATGATTCAGATGTAACCTGTATGAAATTGAATAAATCATTTGATTAGATTTTACTCCATGTCTCGCTCTGAAAAACAAGGTTAAAGTCGGTGCTAGTCCTTTAAAAAAAAATTTAAGGTGCTTATTTAAGGATGCAATTTTTCCATTAGCCCATTTGACAGAAGCCAAACAAGCCAAAATGCAAAATTGCCCTCCTCCGAGAGTCAATCTATTATTGTAATGGCATTTCATTGAATGCTGGCCACGGCTGGAATTAATCTTTCCACTTTCAATTGATGTTATGGATCGTTCATTACTTCGTAAACAGCTCTGACCAGGTTTAACAAATATTGCCTGCCTGTTAGTCTGTCTTCCCTTTGGCGTGGTTCAATTTAACCAAACAGCAGTGCAATGATGGTGATGAGCTCTGCAATTATTCCGCTTGCGTAAGGAGTGTTGTGGAAGGTGAACCATCAAACCTTATGTGCTTGTGTACACAAGCCACAACACACACACGCGCGCATAAACTGTTCATGGCACATATGCAGCCAGATAAATCAAAGACACGGTGCTAGGATGCTGTCTGGGAAAAGTGTGGGATGCAGTGCTGAGACCGAGAGAGAGGGAGAGAGACAGGCAAAGAGATGCACATCCACACATAGATCTAAACGCACACGTAGCACATACACACCGGATAAATCAGAGACAGGGTGCTAGAGTGCTGTCTCTGAGAAGTGTGTGAGAAGTCACGAGACTCCGACTGAGGTGTGTGGAGAAATGGTGCCATTTCAGCACGCGCTGCAGTATGGCCACTGCAGCATAAATTAGAAAGCAGGCGGCACTGAGGGGCGGGAGATAAATGGCTTGCTTCTCCGCCTGCTGTAACTATGGCTACCAGCTTTCCCGTTCAAGGCCTGGCAGACGTGTTTGATTGGGGTGGGAAGAAGGCGACCCAAAACAAATTAGATCCGAGGGCCATGCTGGAGCAACGGATCACATAATGATCTCATTTTTAAAGGAATTTCAGAAGCTCGAGGCACAAACACCAAGCAAAGCACGCAATTTAACACTAGATGCCATCTTGTAACCATGCCATCTGGCCTTTCTCTACTCTCTTTGTATTAATATTATATAACATTGCCATAATCGAGCTTCTAATTCAGTCTGTGACGAGTTGATTGTGTAGAAATGAACATTTTGATGCAGTATTAATGCACCATTAAACTAATTAGCTTTACCCAATGAGTGATGTCCAGAATTAGCTTTTGCTCCATAAAGAGGGTGATGCAGCATTGCTTTAGTCCTTTAGCCTGTCCTGCGCTAGGCTTAAACCAATCAGCTTCCAAAGAGTTAATTTACATGCTGATTAGATCATTAAGCTGATCTCAGATCACTAACCAGGTGAGCAAAACGGCTTCGTGCAGCTGCCTTGCATTCTGGGTTTCCACCAACATCTCCACTACTGTTGGAGGATTTTTGATTTTTGAATAATATGACGTTTAACGTTGCATGAAAAGCAATGGTGAGTAGGAAAAGAAGGTTTTGCTCTTTTATTTTAGAAGCTAGCATGATTATAAACCTAGTCCTTATTCCTTGTTTGAAACCGCTGACACTTTTTGCCCAACACCATTGTATTCGTGCTAGCAAAAACGCTGTCCTCTTGTGACCTCAGTGTGGCATAAAACTGCTAACTTGTCATGGGAGTAAAGGAAATGAAGCAGCACTGCAAAAAAATTAGCCTCAGAATCACATCAGTCATACAGGACGTTTCAAAAAGATGGACCCAATTTGAAATCGCTATAGTACACGACGTCGGAACACCAGTTCTAGCCATGTTAGCCGCTATTAGCAATACTAGTACAATGCATGACGTGGCTTTTTGCACGTACACACATCGTAGCAACCGGTCCACCGAGAGACGTTGGACAGTATTAGTATACGACTGATTTAATGCCAGACAAATAACACAAGTGCTAATAAACAGTATATTAGAACCGATTTCACTTGTGTTGATGCATGGAGCAGCCATCTTGGATTTTGAAGTTGGGCTTGGTGACATTCCCACGATTTTCCGAGTCGGTAATCCGACTTCAGGGGGCGTTCCAGGTAACACTTCTGATTGGGAAGGATCGCACCATTAGGCGGGGTGACACGGTGGCTCAGTGGGTAGCACTGTTGCCCCACAGGGTCCTGAGAAGGTCCTGGGCTTGATCCCAAGTAGCCTAGGACCTTCCTGTGTGGAGTCTGCATGTCCTCCCCATGTCCATGTGGGTTTACTCCAGGTACTCCGGTTTCCTCCGACAGTCCAAAGACAGGAAGGTTACTTGAATTGGAGATACAAAATTCTCCCATGACTGTGTTTGACATTGAGACGTGTATATCGATGTAACATTGTTCTTGTCATGAATAGCCAGAGATGCTGATGTGACATTAACTAAACCAATACACAAGCAAGCACCATAAGGATCAGACTTGTGTTTCTCATGCTAGCAAAGATTAGATCACTTCAGTTTGAATAATATTCTTTAAGAAGACAATGATTTCTCAGCTACGCGGTTCCGCTTAACAAAACTGTCCCTTTTTATCATTAGTGGATTCTGCAGTGGGAATGTCTTGTGTGACAATATAAAAGGCACGAAGTGACACGAATGGGAGAACGGCGTCTGATCCTGCGATCTGCGGGCTTCACTGCTATCACACGGATACAGTTTTACAACATGCAGCTCCTGTTAGTCTCGCATGAGCCACCGGCCTAAATAATGCATGAAGAAATGAAACAAACGAATGGCACGCGAATATTGCTGGAGCTTTACTTGTTGTTTTGATTCAGGCTATCATTTATGGTTAGAGTTTCTAGTAGGAAGTACACAGGGAGGAAATGAAGTAGAAAGTGAAAGGAAGGGGAAAAAAAACCAGATGAAGGTTTGGAAGCTGTTTTCGGATTCCAGTATACAAGACTAATCGGATACGCGTTGAATAAACATGAAAATTATGTTTCTGACACTGCTTGGACAGTTACAAAGATGGACAGTGGTGGATAGAGTGTGTGTAAAATCTGATTGTCATATGGTACTGATTACATTACTAATATGTTATAGTTTCTATGGTAACAGCTCACTCACGGGAACTTGGAGTGTATGGTGGACGCTTATCATAATTTAAGTCTAATAATAAACATTATTTAAATGATAAAAATATATAATTCGTATTTTGATGATAACGTTTTTTGGTTTTCACATTATTTTTGGAAGGAGTCTCCAGTCTCAGCGTTTTTGTAGCATTTGTTGGCAAGTTTTAAGCCAGTGGTAAATATTCAGGACAGAGGACCAAGCACATTTGCATCTGATTTGCATTAGGTCACGCCCACAAAATTCCATAAAAGGCAAAGCAGACCACAGAGAGCTGAAACAGACAAAATGACGACTAAACGGTGGAAGAGTCCTATGTGCCTCTTAAGTTCAGCTGCTGCCTCACTTTGGGGCACAAGAGAGACACTAATGCGCTGTTTGATTAAAGCTCGTAACTCTGACTTGTAATTAGCCGGAAAAACAGGAAACCTGGCTAAATTCTTGCTAACAAAAGGTAAACACGAAGGCATCCATGTTTTCTTCCCCAGTTTGTAGCTTAAACACATGGAAGTAAAAAAAAATACATCATTTAAGTCTAATAATAAAAATAATTTAAATAAGAAAAACACATAATTCGTATTTTGATATGGTGAAGTTTTCTGTTTTTGCATTTTTCTGTTTCTTGCATTAGAGTCTCTGGTATTTGTGTTTTTGAAGCATTCGCTAGCAAGTTTTAAGCCAAGTAAGAAGTTTGCGGTTTCCGCGTTTCTCTGTAAGTTTTGTCTTAATAACTTGGAGAGAGATTAAAAAAAAGAAAGAAAGTTTGATGACTGAGCAAATGTTTAAAGCTGCTATAGTGTAAGTGACAACAGGAAATTACTTGCGTCGTGGATGTTCCATGACATTAAATGTAACTATAAATGGATAAAAAACAAGTATGATGTATGAATTGTGGTATATATTAGTCAATTTTACAGGCTTAACAGTAACTCTGCATCATCACACCACCCCATGGATGATTATTTTCCCAGAAGTGCGTGTCTACAAACGTTTAATTCCTTACATAACAACCAAATTACAACCAACTCTGTCTTTGTAGGAATGATATTATTGTATAGTAACTTTTCGAGGTGCCTTTCTGTGCTGCTGTGTAATCTGTTACCATAGCAACAAATGCCCCTTGTGTATGATTAGCATTATGGCAATTATGTAACATATGAGAATATGGAAAAGCTTAGAAATGTGAATAGGACAAAGGACTAGGAAAGGAAGAGATGGAGAATATGGAGACGAAGGTGTAATTACAGTTGTAAAGAGCGTACAAGCAGCGTGGTGATGAATATTTATTACAAACATTTCTCACCACAGACGAAATACCAGAGTTCATCCTACACTCTCACTACAGTTACTCTCTCCTCCCGGGATCGTTTATCTCATCCGCTCTGTAAGGACCACAGCCGTGTCCAGTACAGCCGAATAAACTGTTATTAGATTCACCATGAAGAGCAAATGGTATGTTTCTTAAGGAAGCTGGAATTATTTATGATCTTATTATTATTTTATTTTTCTTTCTGAATAAATGCATCACACTGTGCATTAAGAGAACAGCGATGATGCGTAGTAATGAGTATTTTGTGTGTGTGTGTGTGTGTGTGTGTGTGTGTGTGTGTGTGTGTGTGTGTTTTTGAGAATCTCTCTGTCTCTCTCTCTCTCTCTGTAACCATCTCTTTTTCTCTCACTCGCTGTCCCTGTCCTTCTTTTTTTCCCTTCACCCTCTCTCTCTCTCTCTCTCTCTCTCTCTCTCTCTCTCTCTCTCTCTCTGTCTCGTTCTCTGTATGTCTCTCCCTGTTTCCCTTTACTTTTTTCTGTCTCTCTTTCTCCCATGCTTGATTATTCTCTCTCTCTCTCTCTTCTCTCTCTCTCTCTCTCTCTCTCTCTTGCTCTCTCTCTCTCTCTGTGTCTCGTTCTCTGTATGTCTCTCCCTTTTTCCCTTTACATTTTTCTGTCTCTCTTTCTCCATTGCT
>JAOVVH010000020.1:15746520-15760306 GCA_028566435.1 Scorpiodoras heckelii
TAAAATATAACTAAAATAAGTTTAATCAAATCAGTAAAATAATATAAAATAGTAAAATAATATAAATAAAATAGTTAGTAATATAGGATAACAAGATGAAATAAAAAAATAATATAAATGTTAAATATATATATATATATATATATAAAATTTAATAAAATAAAATTATATAAAATTTATAAAAATTAATAAAATTCATAAAATTTGTAAAATTCATAAAAATCATAAAAATAATAAAATTCATAAAATTAGATAGATAGATAGATAGATAGATAGATAGATAGATAGATAGATAGATCACTTTATTAATCCCAGTGGGAAATTCATGTATTACAGCAAAACAAAGTACAGTAAAGTATAATAATCAATAAAGAAGGACCAAAGGAGTATTACTGTATTGCCAAAGTGTTATGTACAATATTGCACAGATACAAGATACAAGTAGAGGTTTAATCTGTGCAATAAGACTATAGAACAAAACTACCATGGAAAAATATTTTTATAAATATTGGATGTGCAGGTATAGATTCATAGGTAACCTCATAGGTAAATATAGGAGAAATCCTAATGGGTGTCAATCCCCAAATTAGGGGAGAAAATTGTGGGGAAAAGAATACAGAATAGTTATGATTGTACTGAATTGAAGTATTCACCCTCATTGCTGTGAAACCCTTGAATTGTACACAGTTCTGGACAAGTATCTTCCAACCCATCGTCCTCATCCCATTATGGACTCCTGGCCATGGATGGCTGTAGTATTGTCGGGATTTGAACTTCTGTTCTATGCCATTCATATTTGTATATTTGCTATGTATTTTGCATAGGCTCCAGTACCAGTTTTTCTGGTACATCAGTGTATACAGGTTTGTGAAATAATTCCCCAGCAATACAGTACATTTATGCTGTTATAAAAAACATGTTCAATGATATATGATTTAATGTAAATAAACACAATTATGTAAATATGTGTTGCTTATAAGCAATAGGAATTATACTGATTAATTTTGCAAAATTATTGACGAATAAAAAAAAATGGAAAAGATTTGGGATTCCCGAGTGGTGCAACACAAAATGTGTTCATTCTATCATCCGGAGATCGCAAGCTCGATTCCAGATGATTCGGAGGAAGCACATGAGAGCTCTCGCCCTAACTGATTGGCAGCTGTCATATGACATGGGAGAAATTCTAATAGGTAGGAATTGGGCCTGACCAAATTAGGGGAGAAAACTGGCCTCGATGATGCTCTGATGGCTGCTCCACTGAATTCATAACTCACATATTTTAACCAGAACTAAAAATTTGTTGAATTTCACCCTGACAGTATTGTCTGGTAAAAGCCAGCATCGTCTCTAGCAGTGCTAATTCGGCTTTGACACAACATGTGGTACATATGAGATAGACGTCTTCTAGAGAAGAGCTTCTCTTTTCTTCCTCGAGGAGCTCAAAGGAAAATGTCACAAGGTGGGCTGTGGCTCGTGACTCATCCCTCAGACCTCTTCAGGCTCTCAAGCACGCTTTAGTCTTCATTCTGTTTCATCCAGAGGCTTCGGAAGTCATGCCTTTAGGGCTCAACTGGAGATGGCTCTTTTGCTTTAAGGCAGCAGGGCAGGAGATGGCATAAAGGGATGAAAAGAAGTAGATGGAAAGGACATGGAAGGAATTATAATGTTCTACAACACCTTTGGCACTTGTGGTAAGATTGACAGGAAGAGTAACACATAGGCATGAGTAATACGGCAAAAATATCATATCATATGATACTCAGAAGTGTTTCTTGTGTTTGAGACATAACATGTATCATTATGTACAAGTTTGTCAAACACTTTCCCAGCAATACAGTGCATTTACGCTGTTAAAAAACATGTCGAATGATACATGATTTAATCAACAGCATTGTGCAAAAGTCTTAGAACTTTATTAAAAACCCTATTGTTTTTAGGTGCAACTTTTGTTATTGATGGGGTTTTTTTTTAGTTCTGCATTATTGAGTCCGTACAAAAAGATTTTCTATTTCCAAACGTTACTTTTCCAACAAAAAAAAAATGTTTCTTTATCAGTAATGAAAGCTACACATTACATATCAGACCACTTTTCAGACAAAAAAACATAATGAAGGCTGCTGGGTTTTACATGCAAAAAAAAGAAGTAAGTGTGACAGTCAAAGTCTCCAGAAGAGCTGTGGCAGATTCTCCAAGATGCTCAGTAAAACTTGCCAGCTAATTACTGTACAGTACGATGCAGAAGTCTTAGACACATGCAAAGACTCACTGTAAAGCAAAGACGGCTTCGAAAATACTGAAGATGTTTCTACATAAAAGAAAACACTATAAATTGCAGTAAACTGTAATAAACTAAAGGAAGTCAATATTTCTTAATCAGTGTTCACAGGTACAGTGAGTGAGTGTCTTGGAGGATCTGCCACAGCTCTTCTGGAGACTTTGACTGTCACACTTACTTCTTTATTTATTTAATGTTATGTAATGTGTTGCTTTCATTACTGACATGCAAACATTTTTTGTGTAACATTTTACTTTTTTGTTGGAAAAGTAACATTTAGAAATATAAAATCTTTTCATACTGACTCAATAATGCAGAAGACTAACATTTTTTATGTATACAAATAAACAAATATTTAACACTGAAAGGGAGAGAAAATAGTAAAAATCTGTAAAAAAAAAAAAAAAAAAACGTTAACAAAAAAAAGGGTTAAGTACAACATTTTAACGTCGGCTGCTTTCTATCACAGAAAAAATGTACTGTGACATAATTCTTCAAAATATTATTCATCATATCGCCATAGTGACAGCGAGACATTCCAGAGGAAAGACAGAACCGTATTCCTGGGAATGGAGTGATATGAGAGCGTATCATAGTCCTCGGTTTGTCCCACTCATACAGCAGATGCCGTCGTCAGTATGGAGATCCCGTCTCATTCCTGCGCTCTGTCAGTCGCGCCAGACTGATGGAGGCCAGTGCGGATCAGCGAGCAGAACAGACTACAGGCGCGGAATGAAACAAATAAAAGACTCGATCCTTTCATCCCTTCATCCCATCATCCGTCGTCCGGACCCTCTCTGAGCTTCTGGGCTTTTATTTATTTATGCCGTCTGTGAAGCAATCATCAACGCATTCAGCTCTTCTTGAGGCTCACGAGGGCTTGTGTTGCGTGGTAATTGAGTGTTGATATAATTACGTTGAACATGGAGAAGAGACTTGTGGGAAGCGATGTCTTTGTTGCTAACAACAGGCTCTGCGTGAGATATTACTCGAGCATGAAAAAAGGGAGCGAATTTGAAAGGGTAATTATACGATTGTTGGGAATGGATTTCTAAGAGGCTGTTTCAGACGTCTTTCAGACCATGTACATCGTTGGAGCTGTCCCAGGTTGCCTGCCAACCTCATGTGTAGTCTTTTAGCTAGTTTGTTCGCCCTTATAAATATTCTTCAGTAGATTTGTTTGGCTCTCATTAACCCAGCTTTGACTGATTCAAAACAGAACATTTAATTTGTTTTGAAGGAATGACCCACCTAAATGTGCTAGCAATGCTAATGAAGGAGAGATAACATCATTAAAGGAATACTCCAGCATTTACTAGCTAATCTTTATCCAATGCATTTTTGGTGTATGGATAAAGTGATTACCAGAAATGATCCAGAAATTTTCAAGCTGAAACCCCCTTCCCCAAAAAACCTCAGTTGTAATAAAAGCATGATTTGCACGGCCCTCAAAAGTTACTAACGTTTTATAGCAGAGCGATGTTAAATTCTCAAATCTGATTGGTCAGAAGGTGTTGATAAATGTCTGGTGTATGTCCGGTGTGTAACAGTTATGGAATGTGTCTCCAGTATCGGTCAGTCAGTTTTTCCACCGTGTTAAAGTCTTCAAGACTTACGATTTCTCATTAACATGACTGTTTATAGCTGCTGTGAGAACAGGAACTAGCTTGTCTCGCGGTAGATCCACAACGGTTCCAAAACTGGTACAGGAGCCTGTGCAAAATCCATAGCAATGCCACCTGTGGACGTCGTTGGTTGCGTCCGTCAGTGTGTATATAAAGCGATAGACATGTATGGAACTTCTAGAGCTGTTTCCACTGTGAAAATGGCAAGTTATCACGATTTTGTGATTTTCAACACGGTTTAATAGTTGGAGCTCGTAAGATGGTCTACAGTTTGGATTTTCACGTATGAGTATTTCGAGGGTGTAACCGTGACTACGAGAATTCTGGCAAAACCTCAAACTTACGACAGCAGCGTGGCCGTAAAAAAGACTCTGGGTGAACGTGACCAGTGTTGTTGGCTGGCAAGAATCGTTTCACGTGATAGGCGTGCAACACTGCATCTAGCATAGGTTGATACCTGAGCAATTTTCAGATGGAGCATTAACTATGCTTCTCTTTCCAAAATGAATGTTTGTTGTATTAAAAAATGAAAAGAATGATACAAAAGTGTCTCTGTATGACTGAACAATTCTAATGTGAAGATGTTTGTTTAAAATATAGTAAATATATATACATATTTAAGAAAGTTTGGCATATTAAATAAGATTTCTTTGGCTATCCTTGTGTAGGGTATCGTATGTTTTATTTAACATAAAACACTACTCATGTGGGTGGTGTGAGCAGTGGGTCCCCCCATTATTGAAATGAAACCTATGCCACTGGCCTCAAGTAACATTGGAATTCAATACTATGGCCTCAACAAACATCAGCGTGAGGACTGTGCAACGTTCCCTTCAAGATCCCGTGGGGGACCTACAAAGTATTAACTTCAGTGTAAACTTATAAAACGTTTATTTCAGCACGGTAACAGTAACGTGTTTTATTCCTTACTTAAAGGTGCAGCAGTCCATTTTTTATTTCTTACTTGGACAAATAGCCTGGTAGATATGAAGAACATGGAGAAAAAAAACTTACCGGTCCAGAGTGCTTGTTTGTGTCAGTCATTTGTAATATTCTATGGGTGGAGCTTCATGTATGAGGGGCGGGGCTTATTAAAATGTCAAATGCACCAACCTGTTCTTAAATAAGTCGGGGAAAAACTTTAGTCTTACTTAATGCAACTTTACAAGACCTACAGATTTACAATTTTAATTTACACACGCTGAACTTGGGAATCGGTTCAGATTAGGTTACAAAAGCCACTATGACAACTCTCCTTGGACGTGAAAATGCTTTTTACACAGGTTCGTCCTGTCACGTTGTACTCTGAAGACGAAAGGTGGAGCGGCCCTAAATAAAGCGCATCTTATTTCTGACACGGCCCTGCGTACCAGGCCAACGAGGCGCCAGGGACCGAGAGAGAGAGAGAGAGAGAGAGAGAGAGAAAGAGAGAGAGACTCCTTTGTCCTGCAGCAGGAAGCCTGGACCAAGTGACCTAATTCTGCTCTTTCTCTCTTTTTTTGTCTATCTGGAAGCAGTTCAGATAAAAAAAAAAAACCCTGCTGCCGCACTGTGATCTGCAGGCTTTTAGGCTCGCTCGTTCCTCTGGCCTCCTCCATCTTTATCCGCCTCCGTATTTTTGCACCTTTAGATGTGCAGCATGGAATTGGCTACAACGCAGTGGTGCGTTCGCATCCCGGCAAGGGAGGGCGCATAAACAGTGGGAGGAAGTCGGAGTGACGGATTGAGAAAATGGTAAAATAACCATGGTGCTGAATTTAGAGGGCCACCCTCAGAGCGACACGCGGCTCTTACGGGAATGTCATTTTTTGCAACGGCGTGGGCCGGTAGCTTGCGCGTAGAGGGGGTTGTGTTTTTTCAAGGCAAGGTAATGAAAGCGTGCATGTGACCTGAAAGGTTGAGAAAAAGGAAGTCTGTTTGATTAAATCGCTACGCATACGGCACGATCGACACGGCATCTGCGGTGGCAGAAAATATTGCACTGGCGCCAGGATCCACACCCATGCTGAGGCATATGCACCCTGTTACAAGACCGGGCCTGCTGCTAGCAAAGCCGCAGTGCCAAAAGACATTAGTCTCTGTCAGACAGGAGCGAACAGTTAGGGGAAAATGCCTCACTATTCTCCAGTCCTTCTTACACACATTCCCTTACTCACTGCCATGCAAGCCTTTTTTCCTCATTCCCTCTCCAGTAGGCTGGTTGACCTGCGACCTCGCAGGTGATGAGACTTTTTTGTAACCATCAGGAACAGAGAAGATTAAGTTCAAGCCTACCAAGATGCTTTGGATCTACAGTTGGAAAGCTTTCTTTAAAGTAAAAGAGGAGAAATAAGTGTAATCTGGGTGCTTTAAGTTCGTTTCATACTCTTCATCCTCTTATACCCTTTTATTTTTATGACGTTCGCTTCAGCCGAACAAAGAGACTCTATTCGTCTCACTTCCTCTCAGCTTCCCCTCAGGTAGGATGCTTGACCTCGCAGGTGATGAGATTTCTCCATCGTTCGTATCCATCAGGAACGGCGAAAAGAAAAAGAGGCTTGAATTTGTATTTAGTTTCGCCTTAATTTAGGCTTCTGATGTAAGCGAGCTGCCGGGATGTAGTTTGAGATGGAGCTGAGGTTTTTATTAAGCTGCGCTGGTTCTGGTGATTCATCTCGTACAGCGAGGACTGGCCAAACCAGCACACTCTGGGTGTTTTATCTAGCCGAAGCAAGGTGAGATAGCGAGATCTGGGTGCTTTAAATGAGCTCCATTAGTCTGGCCTGCCAGTGCTATAGATGTGCGGGGGTTTGGCTGACAGCAGAACATTTCTAAAGGTCAGGCATCTGCGGAAAAAGGACACACATACATAGACTCACACCGATATGCAGCGTTGAATATTTCTTATTCATTTGCCTGGTTATCTTTTTCTTCCCCCCTCCATTCTCTCTCTCTCTCTCTCTCTCTCTCTCTCTCTGCACTCTCTTTGAGAATCTGAATTGACTCTTCTATTGATCACTCATAAACAGGCATTTCACCGAGCCGTGTTCAGCCACTCCATTTGCTTAATGAAGAGCCTGGTGTTTGACAAATGGATTCTCAGACCAGCCTCCTCGCACTTCCCGGTCACTTTTGAATCAATCACATGTCTCGGAGGTAGGTCCGACACGGCCTAGCGGTGCAACAAAACCCATCTGGTTTGACCTGGAACGCTTCCACGGCCCTGGAGCAACCTGAGCTTCTCCCACGCAGACGCTTGTAATTGTGCTTTGTCACGATTAAGATAAACACAACATGAGGCATAATTGAGTTTTTAGCGTGTGCCTGGGAGTTTTGGCTGAGACACAAAGGGCTGTTTTTGCGATGTATGACAGGCCCCGCTTGCATCCTGTCACAACCTGGCATCACCGAGTCACCGTGTTTGGCACACTGTCGCTTCTGAATATTAGCACGTGGCGTTGAAGTAGAGTCTAATGCTAATTAGGTGTTGGACCTTTCTGTGTGCACCAGTCACAACTGGTCAACGTGGAAGAATAAGATCAACATTCGGGTTCCTTGTAACAGCTTTAATGAGACTATTTGTGTATTGTTAATATTTTCATAAGAACAGACTTAGCAGTAAGAAGCAGCTGGTTAGAGATTAACCCTCTGACATCACAGCATATCGTTTCATTACATACGCTCACTCGGATCACTTTGTGGTGATCAGTACTTATTTTTAATTCTACTACCGATTGTCATGGATTCACTGGAAGCACCAGGCTAGTGTATTATCTACCCAAGCTAGCTACGTATATACACTGAAGTACCAGAAAAACTGGTACTGGAGCCTATGCAAATACATAGCAATGCCACCAATGCACGTCAGTATGTATATAAAGCCTTAGACATCTATGGAAGCTTCTAGAGCTGTTTCCACCATGAGAATGGCAAGTTATGCGGATTTCTATGCGGGTTTAATAGTTGGAGCTCGTGAGATGGGTCATAGCATTTCGGAGGTAGAAGCAAAGTTTGGATTTTCATGTATGAGCATTTCAAGGGTGTACCGTGACAACCGGCAAAACCTCGAAAGACTCTGTGTGAACGTGATCAGCGTCGGCTGGCGAGAATCGTTTCACGTGATAGGCGTGTAACACTGCTTCAAGTAACATCAGAATTCAGTGCTGGGGCCTCAGCAAACATCACGTCATCACGACTGTGCAACGTTCCCTCCAAGATCCCATGGGGGACCTACCAAGTAACTGGTATACCAGTTTTTGTTGCCCAGTTTTATGTTTTTAGCCCAGTTTCTTGTGACAGGGATTCCCTTGTGCAAATTTGTAACAGTTTAGACACTTCCAAAGGTTAAGGTCGGTATCGGGGGAGGAATTAGTGTTAACGCTTGTACCTTTTTCTGCAATTTTGGTTGCATGAAATGTGGAGTTTCTCAACAGATGAGGATATTTTTGTGCTTTCTTTTCATTGTTATTAAACATAAATATTGTGTATTATCATGGCAGTATCATGATTAGCTAAAACTAGTTAAATCTCCAGACCAATCCAGAGCTGTTTTGAATCCAAATCCAAGAAAAGAACTTTAATGCAATTCTCGCGTATTATGGATTATAAACACGTCACATTCGGTTCCATTCACAAAACGTGCGTCCTTTGCGAGTCGATGGCCCGTGAGTCGTCAATCATAGCTAGTATCCCTGTCACATTTTTATCCCCCATGCGTAAACTCCAGCGGTGCCGCTTCGAAATCAATCCGCGCAGCAGCGCAATATGAAATAATTACTGCTTTATCAGAAGCTGTAAATCATTCCATTCTGGGTGACAGATCCGACTTCGTCACCCATTCGTTATCTGTCGCCTGACGCCACGTCATATGTACATTTTGTGTGTGGATATTTGTAAAAAATGCTTTTTTTTAAGATGCTGAGCAAAAGCTGTGATGAATGTGTATCATCTTCTATCTGATTCCCCTCGTGGCCTCATTTTAAATATTGACTCGTGCGACATAATTTTAACGTTCTAGTGGTGTGTGTTTATGTGTGAAAGACCATACAGAAATGATCCAGCTTGCTGAAAACCATGTTTTTTTTTCTCAAACTGTTCACCTGTTCAGGGCGGCACGGTGGCGCAGTGGGTAGCGCTGTCTCCTCACAGCAAGAAGGTCCCAGGTTCGATCCCCAGGTGGAGTGTTCTGGGTCCTTTCTGTGTGGAGTCTATATGTCCTCCCCATGTGTGTGTGGGTTTACTCTGGGTACTCCGGTTTCCTCCCACAGTCAAAAGACATGCATATTAGGTTAATTGGTGTCTCTAAACTGCCCCTAGTGTATGTATGAGTGTGTGTGTGCCCTACGATGGATTGGCGCCCCGTCTAGGGTTGATCCTACCTTGCGCCCTATGCTGCCAGCTAGGCACTGGCTCTCCCATGACCCTGGGGACAGGAATAAGTGGTTAAGATAATGAATGAATGAATGAATGAATGAATGAATGAATGAATGTTCACCATTACCATACTAACCAGTAATACCTTGTCTTTTTGCTTTGTACAGCTCCTGACCATCGATGACAATTTCTGCGGATTAGATATGAACGCGCCGCTTGGCGTATCCGAGATGGTCCGCGGGATTCCGCTGTTCTCCGATTCCAGTGACAAAATGACCTCGGTGATTGCCTACGTCTACAAGAGCCACTCGCTGGCCTACGTAGGCACCAAGAGCGGCCGGCTGAAAAAGGTAGGAGCTTCTGGATTATTTGTCACGACGTGGATGAAATATAATATGCTCTTAATCCTTTGTTGCTTTGATCCCCATAACTGCCTTCTCTTTTTTTGGGATGAAATTAAAGCATTGCGGAGTTTTGATTCAGAAACCTGCTCTTGGTTTCCCGTGAAACTACCGAGCATCAGTTTGCTGGTGTTGATTATGTTCTGCTCTGGATATACAGTATAAAGTACTGTATAGTTTGTGTAGTTTGTCCTGCTTCCTTGACCAGGATTTCACTGGAGGGGAAAGGACTGTATGGAGGATGAGTAATGACTTAAGTATAAATAAATAAATGCACAAAAAAATAGTTTAGTATATAAAAAAATGTATTAATAAATACATTTTTGTCATGAATAAGGGCATATGAAAACAAATGTCTTCAATTTATTTCTACATTAAGATACAATAACGT
The DNA here is from genome assembly GCA_028566435.1 of Scorpiodoras heckelii. Lineage (NCBI taxonomy): Eukaryota > Metazoa > Chordata > Actinopteri > Siluriformes > Doradidae > Scorpiodoras > Scorpiodoras heckelii. Next base: position 15,756,568 of record JAOVVH010000020.1, read on the forward strand.
CTATTTGGTCTATTTCTGTATTTCTGTATTTAATTATTTTATACATTTATTTATTTCTGTTTTGTACATTTATTTACTTCTGTATTTCCACATTTCTTCACTTATTTATTTTTGTATTTTCACATTTCTACATGTATTTATTGCCGTAATTTCCACATATATTTATTTCTACATTTCTACATTTCTTTATTTCCGTATTTCCACATTTTTTATTTCTATATTTCTACATTTATTTACTTCTGTATTTCTACATTTATTTATTTCTGTTTTTGTACATTTATTCATTTATTCATTTCTACGTACATTTCAACTTTTATTTATTTATGTATTTCTACATTTATTTATTTCTATATTTCTACATTTATTTGTTTATGTTTTTGTACATTTCTTTCTTTCTGTATTTCCACATTTCTACATTTATTTATTTCTGTATTTCCACAATTATTTATTTCTGTATTTCTATATTTATTTATTTCTGTATTTCCTCATTTCTTCATGTACTTATTTTTGTATTTCTACATTTATTTATGTTTTTGTATATTTTTTCTGTATTTCCACATTTCTTCATTTATTTACTTCTGTATTTCTGTGTCCATATGCTAATTAGGTAGGCGGATCCTTTTTAAAACGATAGGATGGTTTCGGCTCTATTACTACTCCCTCGGCCTACACCTGCTACACTGGAGCGTTTGCCAGCGTTGCCTTAGTTAGCTACAAGAAACTCTACTTTGATGTTGACATTCGTTTATTTTATGTAGTCCTGTATTACTGAAGTCATATATAATGATTTAAGATCACTGGTGAATGATTTTGAGAAGCCTGTGTGTAGTTATCTTGACTCATGTCTAGCTGTTAGGGATTGGTTGCTTCTGTCTGGTTCAAGACATTTATTTTCATATGCCCTTTTTTCATGACAAAAGCTGTGTTTATTAATGTATTTATTTATTTAAATACAAAACTATTTATTTGTGCATTTGTTTATTTATACTTACGCCATTTCTCTTCCTCCATAGGACGTGGGATATGAAAGACTCATTAACTTTTTATTAAGTTACTTTCGCTCCATAGAGATGTAACTAAGGGTGTGTTTGTACTTGTAGTTCGGTTCCCTTGGTCCAGATCACACAAGTTGATCGATACATTGATGCATTTTAGTCCTGGTTTGCTTGGTGTTCAGACTCACAAGTTTACATCTGGACCAAAATAAGTTAAAAAAAATAATAAAAAGTGACGTATGACGCACGTATGATGTATATTTTGCGAGCCAGTCATCGGAACATTGCACCACGCTGGGCTTAATGGCCTTATCGGGGTTGTGTACTATACACCTGGTGGTATTGTTACCGACTGGAAGCACAGCAGGAGGTGGTAAAATAGATAAAGGATTCAAAACAATTCAGTTTCTTCTCTCTGCTTGATAGGATTTTCTTCTTAGCAATGTTTGCACCTCTAGTGATCTATGAGGTGATGACTTTGTTTTTTACATCTTTTTTGCTCTGGTATGTTGTTCCAGAACCAATCCAAGCATATTATTTAGAAGACGATCGAGAAGGTTGTTTAAGGTGGTTAAACCGTTTCCGTAATGCAAGCTTTATTTATGAAAAGGCTACAGATAACTGTCGTGCACATAGCCTTGCTCTTGATGTGTGTTGTATGTGTGAAGAAAGATGTCAGCCAGAGTGAGAGAGAGAGTGTGTGAGAGAGAGAGAGAGAGAGAGAGAGAGAGAGAGAGAGAGAGAGAGAGAAAGAGCTCTGGGGTGTTCTGTTCATGCTGAGCTAGTCAAGGGTAATTGCATGATGCGGTGTGATGGCTTTGGGCCTGCTGCCCTCTCCTCTGCCTGGGCCTCTGAAAGCTGTGGCCGAGACGAATCTCGGGGCTGCTGTACACGGCGTGTGGGAGAAAAACAGCATTGAAGACAGCAAAAAGAGGGAAAAGAGAACGACCGAGAGGGAGGGGGCGAGTAGGATATGAGCTCCAACGCCTTTTCTTAAGAGCTTGTACTCCAGGGATTTGGCAGTGCAGATGGACAAAACTCTGCCTGACAGAAATCTGTTTTAATATGTAGCTATTATTCTGTGGAGTTTTTTTTTTTAATTTTTTTTGGGAAAGGGTTAACCAAAGGAGAGTTTTACCTGTGTGTAAAATATATTTTCGTGCAAGACTAGTGAAATGAGAAATCTCACACCCTAGCAACAACATTTGACTCTCGTGGGCATGTCCTAATTGCTCCTGTTGTTGCTTGTAGGTGTGAGAAATAGTGGTAGCTCCTATGGAAACACAAATTATATAAAGCATTAATCAGTGCATGGGTTGGTTATTTGGTTAGGTCTTACATGCTCGTACGTGCTTGTACGAACTTCATGCTTTCGCTTTACTTCATGCACCAATCCGCCATTGGTGACGGAAAACAGTAGCGAAAGCAGCACATTACATAACAGACCACTTTTCAGACAACAAAACCTTAATCATGAAGGCTGCTGGGTTTTGCGTGCAAAGAAAGAAATCTGTGGCAGATTCTGCAAGACGCTCGGTGAAACTTACCAGCTAATTACTGTACAGTACGATGCAGAAGTCTTGGACACATGCAAAGACTCGCTGTAAAGCAAAGATGCCTGCGAAAATAATGAAGATGTTTCTACATAAAAGAAAACACTATAAAGAGTATATATAAACAGTAATAAACTAAAGGAAGTCCATATTTGGTGCCTTTTTGTTAAACAGTGTTCCCGGGTACAATGTGTGCAGTTTTATTATTTATTAAGTAAATTAGCTGGTAAGTTTGACTGAGCGTTTTGGAGAATCTGCCACTGCTCTTCTGGAGACTTTCACTGTCACACTTACTTCTTTTTTTTTGCACTAAAACCCAGCAACCTTCATTATGCCTTTTGTACTGACTCAATAATGCAGAAAAAAACCCCATCAATAACAAAAGTTGTACCTAAAAACAATAGGGTGCCTACGACCTTTGCACAGTAGTGTACTCATCATTGTTTGCTAGCATGAACATTGGGTAAAGGTACGAATTTATACTGTATGCTGGAAAATCTTGAAGATGACGTATCATGGCTGGAAAAGAAAAAAATGCTTTAGAGCTATTCGTAGCGTTTGTACATTATAAAATAAGTGCCAAACGAACAACATGAAAGCTCTGACCCTCTAGGTAGAGTATCATTTGAAAACCTGAAGCCATTTGTACAAAACTGCATTCTTTGCAGCGCAGATGAGCTCAATGTGGTGCGTAATGGCCCATTTTATGTGGAATGAAATCTTTCTGACTTTTCCACTCCGGCATTGTCAACCTAACACCTGGGAACTCAACCGTTAATACAACAAGCCGTTCTGGGAGAACACTGTGCAGTGCCATTTCCTCGGCAGGCTTTGGATGAGGCACTTTCAAATGTCAAGAGCAGCGCTTAAGCAACCACAGCATATGTTTTTGGAGGACCATTCAGTTCTAGCCATCAGTCTCAACCGATAAGCACTTTGTGTTACGCGGGCTGAGCTCTTGTGCTGATCATAAGCGTGATGGTCATGTAGTGAATATCTGTGTGGAGAATTCCAAAAACTTAATAAACATTACATTAGTATGTGACTTGTAGCTTCATTTGACGTTGTTAAACGGTTTCTAGCTCATCTTATCATTAGCAATGGTTTGACTTAGACCGATCAGGCATAACCTTATGACCACCTCCTTTTCTCTACACTCATTGTCCATTTTCTCAGTTCCACTTACCATAT
>JAOVVH010000020.1:15889095-15899520 GCA_028566435.1 Scorpiodoras heckelii
TCCCATACCCCACATGATGCATGCATGGTTTAAAAAAAAAAAAAAAGGAATTAAAAACATGGGAAAATGGATGATTTTTTGTACAGATCTTCCTCTGGCATTATATTCAGGGACTTATACCAAATATGTGTCATTTTATCATCAGCATGACATCTCTACAAAGATAATTAAGATTGTCTCAGAATCTCAGAATCGTGGTTCTGCCTGGAATTTAATTCAAGTCATAATGTGATAGCAGAGATTAGCGGTGTAATCCAATCAGGATTTAGATGCTGTAATCCACTTTATTGATATTGAAATGAAATGAAGTTAAAAAAAAACAAGGCATGTCAAAATGGCTGCTGTTTAACAGATGAACTCTTTATGCAGATACTTGTCTTCGGCATGTGTTTGGGTAGGGTTTTTTTGTTTTGTGTTATTTGTATTATTTGGATTATTGCGCCCTTGTAGCTGCTAATTTTGTGATTATAAGGCACCACACTGATGTCTTACAGTCTTATAGTTTCTATAGTTGGTTAAAATCAGGACATAAGATTATGCCATGGGATTCGCAGGGTACCAATACAGTGAAGTCAGTATAATTGACTGTAATTGAAGTTGGAGAACCTAGATAAAGTTAACTATGTATATTTTTTGTTTATATCACCGAGCTGTTGGATTCTCAATTCTGATCGGTCACACCACCCCATCATTGATTCTTTTTCTACAGCACATGCCACTTGCTTTATTTTTTACGTATTCAAGATGGTCTTTGTGTCATGCCATAATTGCTGTAATTATGAGCCGGGTTACATTTTCAGTGAACTCCGAAACACAAGTTGGGCGCCTAACGTTTTTTTTTTTTTTGAAAGCTCGCATTTGACAGTAAGTCGTTCCATGTTATTAAGAAACACAACCAGAAAGAAATGGCAACAGTTTGAAGTCTAATTTCTGGATCTTGTGTTTGTGTCAGCTGTCTCTATGAGTAATAAATACTAGTGCTTGGCTTTCTGTCTAAATATTAAGTTGTTCCAAAAACAAAAACAGCAGGATATGACGTAAAAAAAAGTTTCAAAGATTTTCAGTGTGAAGGAATGCTGGCTTATAACGTACAAATTGAAAGAAAAGTCTGTTCTGTTTTGGTTTAAAATGATAATGTGCAATAACCAGAGACTGTTTTGTTATGCAAATTAATGAATGATTGTATTGTATTAGCTGTGATGTCAATACAGGCCATTATATTGTTATTATTTTAACTGTTATTGTTCAATTTAGAACGTTTTGTACATTTAACAGTTGTAAGGGAGGAGACAAAGCACTTAAAGAATCCTGAATGGGATAAAAATCCATAATGCCAAAGATGGTTGTTGTACGACACATAACCCCGCTCCCCAACCAAATAGCCAATTGTCTGCTTTATAACAGCTGATTCGTGTTGTTGCACTGAGGCAAGCACAGAGACGAGGTTCACGACAGTTTCAGCTGTTGTGGTGGCAAGAACGAAGTCCTAATACAGCATCATAGACATACAGCACTCTGGATTGAACTATAAATGAAGCTGGTGTCATGAAATGTTGCTCGTGTGGTAAGCAACAAGAAGTATAACTTGTGGGGGAAAAAACTTTTTAAACCTTATTTTGGGGCAAAGTCACCAAATCTTTAAGCATTTTTTCCAATGAGATTTGACTGCAGTTATGGGTCTTTCCCTATTTATATAAATAGGGGCCTGATCTCATTAACCTTGCCTATAAGGAGCTTTTGCTTAAAGCTTTTGTGTAGTGTTTGCTTCTTATAGATGGTCTGGAAGCTAAAAATGTTTAATGACCCAGTAAACTTGTAAAGCAAGGGGTTCACAAACTTAACATCCTGAATCACCTTTAGGGCATATAAGATTTCAGACACTGTGTATTATATTATTTTAAGTGCAGTTTGTGGCTTTATTAAAATTGCTCATTGGAGGTTACGTTTTTGGTGCAGTTGGTTGCTTTGTTGGTTTGACTCTTAGCAGGATGACGGAAAAACTACAGGGCCAACTGTCATGCAATTTGGTGGTAGGGTGTAGAATGGGACAAAGAAGAACCCATTAAAGTTTGGCGAGGAACCCATTAAAGTTTTGCGGTGTGGATGCATGTGGATGGCGGCACGGTGGTGTAGTGGTCAGCACTGTCTCCTCACAGCGAGACGATCTGGGTTTGATTCCCGTTCTGTCCGGGCCGTTCTGTGTGGAGTTTGCATGTTTTGGGCAAAAATGTCTTGCATGCGCAACCCGTTATAAAAAAGACTTGCCTGCTGGCCCCACCACAGTCATTTTTAAATTAATTAATTAATCAAACAGTATGTACATAGTATACAGTACATCACAGATCCCCAGGGATCCCATTTGAGAACCACAACCTTAAAAAGCCCTTGAAGAACTCTTTTTCATAACAATTTGTACAGTAATATATTACATGCTCAGTGTAATTGTCACTATGAGGCATGTGAGCATTACCTAAAGTCCCCCTGTGTCCTTATTTAACCCACTGTCCAGCCAGCAGGTGGATAAAAAACAGCCTTGTCACCAATCAGGGTTATTAAATAGCAGTTCACTCAGTACAGGAATGCAGCCTTGGCTGATCCTGGATGAGAAATATCTCTCTCTCTCTCTCTCTCTCTCTCTCTCTCTCTCTCTCTCTCTCTCTCTCTCTCTTTGTCTCTGTCTGTCTTTCTCTCTGTTTTCTTTAGTTTAAATTTCTTTACTTTTCTCATCCCTTGTCTCTTGACCCTAAAGAATGTCATGTCTCACCAAGCAGAAGAGAGAGGTTAAACCTTTCAGAAGGAATAAACACACAAAGTTTTTAAAAATGAATTGGTTTTGTATTAGAGATGTTCAGCTGCCAGTTAGGTCGTGCAGAGACATGAGATCAGACCATGTGTTCACTTTTTCTCTCTCTATTTTTTGAGCTCTGGTGGCATAAACACAAAGCAAGCACTGTTTCACAGCTAAGCTAGGTTAAGAAGCTGAACTGTGAAATGGGGGAAAGAAACGCGTACACACTAGGAACATTTTCATCCATTACTTATAAAAACAAGCAGCTAGTGTTTGTATAGGATTTGTCTTTTTTTTCACTGTGTAATATGGTAATGGCTGTGGGGTTTTTTTCTTGTCAGCTTTGAGTGAGAGGAAAAAAAGTGAGGCTGGTGAAGAATCGAATTGAATGCTTAAAAAGATGAAAGGTGTGATGTGTCTTTCTGTGCTGACATGAAAATTGGGAGCCTTGGCAAATTGCTGTGGTGCAGGTGAAATATAATTCCTTGTTGATTATTTTCCTGGAACAGCACGACTCAAAGTCATTTTATTCTGTACTTGGGACCATTTTGATACTTGTGATAAAAGGCTTTAAATGCATTTGAATAGTTTCATTGTTTGGAAATATAGTCGTACATTAAAGTCCATTCACTTGTGTTTGAATGAGCGAGAGTTTTTCTTTGGCTGCTCGAAATGACTCAGATTAGACTGTGGGTTAGTCACTCTGTTTTTAGAAGATCGGCTGTTGTTTCACTCCATGTTGTCTTCAGTTAATGAAAGGAATTGCAGGTTCGGAGCTCAGAGCCTTCTGAGCTTCCCTGGAGCTCTTTGTGGGTTGTTCCAGGGTGCAGCCCTGTTTAGACACTTGAGACTCATTGGCCGCCGGGTCACTACCATCTGTGACTTCACGGACGCCATTTTTTCCCCCTACTGAGCTTTCACAGACATTAGCATAAACATGGCTGTCAGTGTCTGTTTGTTCCTTTGCCTGGCAGGTGGTGCAGGATCTATACCAGATGCTTGGATGTCAGGGAAAAAAAAGAGAGAGAAAACGTGAGAATGGCATCATCACGGCATTCTGCATGAGGGCAATGTGACTTTTTTTTTTTTTGCTGAGTTAACACATGCTAGTACATAGCACCCGGTGTTACTGTATAACAAACTGTCCTATCACCATGAAGTTCTTCATTTCCAGATTTAGTAACAGCCTCATCCCTCTTTCTGTCTCTTTCTCTCTCGATCAGATCCGGGTTGACGGACCATCCCACGGCGCTTTTCAGTATGAAACAGTGCAGGTGGTGGACAACGGGCCGATCCTGCGCGACATGGCCTTCTCGGCTGATCAGCACTTCCTGTACGTGATGTCAGAGTCCCAGGTGAGTCATTTGTCCTTTGATCTTTTTCTGCGCCACCTTGTAAAGACGTCCTCACAGTAACACGCGCCCAGTTTGGGTCTTGTGTGGACGAGAGAGACGTGTGAAAGCAGCAGGATAAAATTATCCCAGAGCAGAGCGTTCTGAATGTACCAATCACTGACTCACACAACACAACACACACACACACACACACACACACACAAATAAGCTCTGCCAGAAATTTCTAACAAGAGGTGGGATCATTTGCAGTAATTAGACTACCACAGCGGAGGAGGGGATGCTGCAGAGAAAAAGTTTCTGTGTGTGTGTGTGTGTTTGTTCATGTAAATTATGAAGAGAGGATGGAGTGGGTGCATTAGACTTTACAAACTTTCCCTTTAGCACAAACACACATAAACGTGCACGGACATACAAATACTCACACGCAATTTGCTCACTAAAAACGCTTCAGATGGCGCAGTCTGTGTGTAATGCCCGTAATGGATGGAGCAGATTGGCCACTGCTGCGATTTCTCCAGCACCATTAAAGCCTGTGTACCATTACAGCCCATAGTATGCTATATTCACACAACAGAATAAAAAGCACTTGAGCACAAATGACACACTTATGACTGTCGCTATGGATGGCGCTGATTACCACTTGCAAAGAAACAAGAAAACACTACATAATGCTGGTTTCCAGTGTGGCGTGAGAGAAAACCACTACAAAGTAATGGAAAATGGGAAATGTTACATAACACTTTCTACAAATCTCCCATTCATGTACTGTGAATCTATGAAGAGTTCATTAGGAGCAGAACCGCTAACAAGCTCTAGAAGGCTCTGGAAGGCTCTTAAGCCGGTTATTAGATACCACTAAATTCTTAAATAACAAACTCTGCTATAGCCTTTGTACTTCATGACAGATACACTTAAGTACCAGAAAAACTGCCTATGCAAAATACATAGCAACGCTACCTATTAACGTCATCGGCCTCGTCCGCCAGTGTGTATAAAAAAGCGATAGACATGTATGGAAGCTTCTAGAACTGTTTCCGCTGTGAAAATGAAAAGTTATCACGATTTTTGGTTTTCACCGTGGTTTAATAGTTGGAGCTTGTGAGATGGGTGGTAGCATTTCAGAGGTAGAAGCAAAGTTTGGATTTTCATGTACGGGCATTTCAAGGGTACACTGTGACTACAAGACTTCTGGGAAAACCTTAAACTTATGAGAGCAGCATGGCCATAAAAAGACTCTGGGTGAACGTGAATATAGCCAGCTAACAAGAATCATTTCACATGCAACACTGCCTCAAGTAGCATCTTGATTCAATGCCGGAGCCTCAACAAACATCAGCGTGAGGACTGTGCAACGTTTCCGCCAAGATCCCATGTGGGAACCTACCAAGTATTAACTGTTTTTCTGGTACTTCAGTGTATTATGTTTGAAGATCCTCTAACAGTATATATCTATCATGAAGTGGAATATGGGCTCATGTAAACAAACATTCTCAAGCTAACAAGGATTTTTTTATCTACTAGCATGTTTTGTAAATTTTTTGCTTTTGCCACTATGATATTAGTAGCTGTCACATGAGTTTCACATTATCTTAGGCTGTTCTCCTATTGCTGGATTTTACACAAGAGTTATAGCAGCACTCGTACTCTGAGATCTTAACCAAAAAAAAAAAATTCACATTGCCGGATCTTTGGTTGCGATGGCACTAAATCCAGCACCAGTGAATGTGTGACATTATGCATTTGAAGATTTCGACTCACTCAACTCGTGAGCAGGCATTTACTTGTCGAGTAATTTTGTGTAAATCCAGCACTCTCGTCTCTTACTCTTTGATCACTCTGGCCTTTGGGTCTTCCAGGTTCTTAGTGAACACTGAACATTATCTTTAATGGATTCAGCTTCTCATTGCAGCTCACCTTCACACACACACACACACACACACACACACACACACACACACACACACACACAGAGTGAAGGTCAGAAAACTACAGTCTGAAAAAAGCTTGCGTAAATAGCATTGATCTAAAAGAGGTGTCTCTTAGAATATTTCCGGTTTCCTTTAGAGCCTGATTTCTCCCAAGGTTTCTTTCTCGTGTTGTCCCTGGCAGTTTTTACTCGGTGCACTGTCCTCTGGTTTGTTCTTTATTTTGTAAAAATGCTTCTACTGAATAAAATGGAATTAAGATGAATTAGTTTCTTTTCAAACAGTTCAAAACAGCTTTTATTCTTATGTGTCTCCTTTCAATAAAGAAAAATTACTTCGTAAAAAAAAAAAAAACAGCTCTTACTCGAGTCGGGTTTCAATACAAAACTAAAAGGTTCCTCAAAGTTAGTTTACGGTTCCAAGCTTCCTGCTGAGAAGTTTCTCCAAACAGGAAAAGACAAACCTAATAAGTGGCCATAGATAAAATAAATGTATAAAATTAAATTGAAACTGATTCAAGCTGATGTCAAGAAGAAAACAAGTTAGATTAGCGATCTTAAACCTCAACAGATCAGAACACTAAATATATTATGAAAAGTATCAAATTAAATATTCAAAACTAGGCCATGGTCAACCCCAGCAATGCATGGTGTTAGAAGAATGACAGAAGAATGACAGAAGGCTTCGTTTGATAAAGATAAATAAGGCAGGGTCCTCATTTATTTCCTAAATGATCTACAGCAATTAGCCTATTAGCCTAGTTAGAAAGCTCAGTCATCTGCTTTGTGTTTGCTACAAACATCTTGGGATGTTCTCTATAGGGGAATCATAAATAAATTCAGAAGCTATTTAGCGAACACACTGCTACGTCCTTCACCATGTGTACAGACACACACCCGGAAGCAAGATGACAAACCTTAGATGCTTTATTTAGTTGGACAAGATGACAACACTGGTGGCACTTCACTTCACTGAAGGTCATAGTTACCATGAAGTGTGAAGAAGCAACAGTTATTTATTAGACGTTATCAAGAAATTGTACTCCAAAAAAATTCTACCACTTCCGAAAAATATTGTCACAATGCACTAAAGGTTATAATAAACCCTCCAGACTGCATTATAATACATTTAGCTAACAATTTGTGAATGCTATAAACTGTAATGCCTTTTCATAAATAATTATAATGATGTACTGTACATGTACAGTATTAAAGGCATTATATGCATTATAACAGGTTACAAATGTATTTATAGGTCATTATACTGGACTGTAGGATATTTTACATTTCTGAAAGTTTTCTGAGTAATTCTGAGGATATATGTTGGATATATGTTGATATTCCCAATGGATTTTCACTGTCATCCTGGGGTTATTTTTACATCTCAAGAACATGTTTAATTTATTTAACCTTCCTACAGCCATGCTATAATGTTTTTAGTTGTCGAAATATTTTATGTTATGGTGTGTTGAAATTTCTGCTTTAAATATGGGAAGGTGGTCAAAGTCATGACCACATGGTTGCTAGGCAACTAGGAAATATAACTTATAACTTAAATGAGCTAATAACTGAGGACTGATATAGCTAGCTGTTTTAAAGCCGTTAATTCAGGATGTAAGGACAGAGCGGGCATGAAAATGTAACAGATCCATTCAGAACGTCAACATTTTCCTCAGATGTGTTGTTAAATTGCTATGAAAATGCTTTCTGTGACTAAAATGACACGGTAGTCGATTAGCATGGGAAGCTAACTGAGCTGTCATTTCGAGTTCTGCCATTTTGAGAAACATTAGGGCAAAAAAAAAAAAGTCAAAATACAATACCCGATTCACATGTAGAAATAAGAATTTATTTATCATGTATGATGTAAAACATTAAAACTGTTGTATATTTATTATGGTTTTTATTACTGAGGAGAAAAGTAGAAACTCTGCTGCCATCAGGTAGGCTGGATTTAACGTGTACAGTGTTCTCCTCTCGTCTATAAAAAAATGACTTGGCATGATTGGAAATAGTTTTGACCAACTTATCAACCGTATCAGCAAAGTGTCCAGAATAATAGTATAAATCTGCACAAATCACTGTCATCTAATAAAATGTTTAAATGCAGCACCAGTTGACAGTCACATGGTTTTTGTCAAAGTTCTTCTTCTTCTTCTTTTTCTACTTCTTCTTCTGTTTTTTTTCCTCCAACAATATTTAGTCGACAATATCATATACTTAGACGTCACCAATCCGCTTGACACTTGGTGTGGTTGTAGTCCCACATGTCTCATACAGAATATAAGGTTTGTATCCCTAGATGTTTGTTGCCCTTCATGCTAGCACCCCCTGAATTGGGGTGTGTGAAAATAGCTCAGAAACCATTTTACCAAAAATTCTGTACTTTATGGCAAGTTGTCCTCTAGGAGGCGCATTACCCTAGCTCATTACGATTGATTTGTGGAGTTCCGCCACCTAGAGAATAATATTCATAGCAACACTCTAGCACCTCACTAGCCAATATCTTGTTATATAAAGGCTCAAACTTCACGAAATTTCACATCCTACATCACTACCACATTCTTTAGACCTCCACCAAATTTCATGAAATTTCGTCCATAGGGGGCGCTGCAACTTACACATTCCTTTATCTCAAGAACAGCAACAATTTTGCTATTTGATATGCTTCATTCTTGCGCTTTCTTTCAATTTATGCACCGTCATATTCCACACCGCTATGTGGTATGTCTAGTTTAATTCATAGAGTTTGGTTTAAAAGTCAAAGTGTTTTGTTGCTGCTGTTTTTATTGTTTGAGTTTTTTATGGTGTTGGTATTTAATTGTTTGGTATTGGTGGAAAATTGCCAATAATTGTAAGCAGAATCAGAACTTTCATCTTTCATTAGTTGTCAAGGGTTCTGAGTGAGAAATGATCCTGTGGATTTGAGCGTTTCTCAAACCTTGGCATGTCTCTCTCTCTCACTCTCACTCACTCTCACTCACTTTTTCAACATAGTAACTCTCTTTCTAACTCATTTCTCCTACACACATATCCAGCATCTTTCCTTGAGGAAGACAGCAGAGAAAAACATGTACACTTCATTGATGGCCCCCTGCGGCCCCGACCTGCTTAGCCGAGTTCAGAGAAGAGTAAAGAGGTGAGAGGAAAGAAAGAGAAACAGAAAGAGAGAGAGACTGAGGGAGAGAGAGAGAGAGAGAGAGAGAGAGAGAGAGAGAGAGTCAGAGGAGGAAGCACAAACCAGTGGGTCGATAACAGGACAGTGGCAGTAGGGAGAAGTGGAGCGAGCAGTTGTGTGTGTCATTAGCCGGATTGGTAGTGTAGAGCTGGACTGGCAGTGTGCGTCGAGACCCTGCTGATTTCCACAGTCCCCACACAGCAGGAGCAAGAAACTGCAACAGTCCTGGACACTGAACACACTGGGGTTCATTTTATATCAGTGTATGTATGGGGGGAGGAATTTATTTTGTCCTGAGTGTAACTCTATTAGAGATTTTTGACCAGCCATTTTGTTTTTATGTCTATTGCTAAATGAATTTGGTTGGACTTACTGTCAGAGTGCCAAGAATTATAAATAGGAGATGTGTGTGGAGCAAAAAATGCAGGCCATTGATTGGTCCCTACAGTATGGTACTTACTGTACCATCTTAACTGTATATTTATGGCATTAATTTTATCATATAATGTCATGTTTCTTATTTGTATTTTCCCCCCACAATTTTTACATTGCTGATATTCAACTTCCTACCTGTAAATTTCCGGCCTGTATTCACCATCACAAATGTTTATTCACAGGGTAGCAGGAAGCATAGGAACGGTGTTTTTTAGTGCGCTTTAAAATTGTCAGATAGCTTCTGCTCAGAATTCTCTCTGGTTTAAAAGTATTGGCACCTTCTCGGCCATGACAACAAATTAGTATTATCTCGTCCTGTGACAGAGACAGACGAGTGACATGGACATCTTAGCATCAAATAAGCAATGCAAGGTTCTTTTGCCAGTGTTGCACTATTAGAATATTACATCTGCTTTTATTTGTCTTATTTTTTTATAATTGTTTAATTTTTTTTAATTTATAAGTATTATATTTACTTAGTAGCAATATAATAATAATAATCATAATAATAATAATAACAGTTCACAACGGGATTGTTTATGTGCAAATAATCCTTTTTTTTAAATATTCGTGCAAAAATAATAAGTGTATCCATGCTGTGACCCCGATCAAACCCAAGATTGAATGGGTTCTCCCATACTGCACCCTGTCACTAAGTTTCATTACAGTTGGCCATGTAGTTCTGTAATCTGAAAACTGAAAGCATAACCTTTTTGGTGGAGGTAATAATAAAAATAATAATAAT
>JAOVVH010000020.1:15951752-15964332 GCA_028566435.1 Scorpiodoras heckelii
ATGGTAAGTGGAACTGAGAAAATGGACAATGAGTGTAGAGAAAAGAAGGTGGTCATAAGGTTATGCCTGATTGGTGTGTTTGTACAGGTTTGTTCATGGCAGCCAATAAAATAAGCAATGTGGTCAAAATCAATCAATGGTATTATGTATGAACTGCAATAAAATATAAAAAGATTTTTTTTCCGTGCTGCTGTACCTTTGGGAGAACACATTTATTCTAAACGAGGTCTTTTTTTCGGTTGCCCTTTTTTGCACAGCACTGTATATTTAAACTCTACAGTATAAATATAATATAAATGTCATCCCTGGTACAAATGTGGTTATTTGCAGAAAATATATGTCACTTCTGCTTCGAGCCCCGGGTAACCTTTTCTGAGTTTCATTTTAATATATATTGAATTCAGGGACTTTAAAAGTCTGCCAGGAACGGACACGGAGAAACCACTTTTTTTTGGTCCCTGAGGCCAGGAGCTGATGGGCGACTTCCAACCTATTTGTATTTAAACCTGAAACCTCACAGCCATCACAGCAATATATTTCCATTTTAAGGAACCGGTTCTGTATGATGATTTATCAGGGGTTATTTTTCTGTGATGCTTTTCACTTGGACACAAAGGTAATCAGTGAGCGGAGAGCCGTCGCTTCTGTGTGGATTGAACAGAGGCTTTTTGTTTGTGGTATGCGCCTCTCTCTCACCGTGAGGAAATTTGCATATTCATCCCAGCCAGGCGTTTGAGTTCACCTGCTCGAAATGTAATTGGAGAAATTCTCAGTTTGACTCTCTAAAAGGGGAAAAAATGGAGGATTAAAATCCCGGCATCTGCTTTTGCATCAAGAGAAACGGTAGGAGGGGGGGTATCTTGCTTGCGAGCATCTTCCTTCTTATTAAATAGCAATATTAAAACAGCATAGGTCAGCCATTCTGCTTGGCAAGAGCTGTTACAGCCACATATCACGCATGAAGAACAGAGAGAGACGAGGCAGCATCACAGGCCCATTGCTTTCTATTAGTATGGGTATTTGGAGTTGACCTGCATCACCTCAGAAATATTCTCAAGATGGCGATTCTTGTTTCTGACCCATGGTGTACTTTGGAATTTTTTCATTCATCTCTTTTCCCATTTCTTCACTTTATATGTATGTTCAAAACACAGAGCCACGATTTGGTAAAAGTCCGAGTGAAAACAAACAGGCAACATTTGTCTTCTGCTGTCCATTTTTGCTGGTCTTGGATACTGTAGTTCTTGGCTGATCCATGTGAGCATGTGATCTTCTGGTGATGTATCCCATCTGCCTCCAGGTTTCACCATGTTATGCATTCTGAGATGCTTTTCTGCTCACCACGGTTGTTATGGCTCGGACCAGTGTTACCATCCTCAGCTGACCACTGCCAGCAGAACTGCCACTCACTGGATGTTTTTTGTTTTTGTGCCACTCACTGGATGTTTTTTGTTTTTGTGCCACTCAGTAGACGTTTTTTGTTTTTGTGCCACTCACTGGATGTTTTTTGTTTTTGTGCCACTCAGTAGTCGTTTTTTGTTTTTGTGCCACTCCCTAGATGTTTTTTTGTTTTTGTGCCACTCACTGAATGTTTTTTGTTTTTGTGAAATTCCTTAGATGTTTTTTTTTGTTTTTGTGCCACTCACTGAATGTTTTTTGTTTTTGTGCCACTCAATAGATGTTGTTTGTTTTTGTGCCACTCTCTATCTGTTTTTTGGTTTTGTGCCACTCACTTAATGTTTTTTTTTGTCCCACTCACTGAATGTTTTTTGTTTTTGTGCCAATCACTGGATTTGTTTTTGTTTTTGTGCCACTCAATAGATGTTGTTTGTTTTTGTGCCACTCAATAGATATTGTTTGTTTTTGTGCCACTCCCTATCTGTTTTTTGGTTTTGTGCCACTCACTTGATTTTTTTTGTGCCACCCACTGAATGTTTTTTGTTTTTGTGCCACTCACTGGATGGTTTTTTGTTTTGTTTTTGTGCCACTCACTGGATGGCTTTTTGTTTTGTTTTTGTGCCACTCACTGGTTGTTTTAAACTTTAGAGGCTTTTTTGAGGCATGAACATCCATTCCAATTCCACAATCAAAGTCACTGAGATTACACTTTTTCTCCATTCGGATGTTTCAATTGTTTTGATAGTTTGTAATGTAAAAGTTGTGCTTGCATAAGTGCTCACTCCCCTTTTGTGAAACTAATTGCTAATGAAGAATGACATCATTTGCACTGAATGCATCATTTTGTCAGTGGTAAAGTTTTATGGTCTAGTGGTTTAACAGAGACTAGCTCTATTTGTTAACATTCAATTTGGTTACAGGCAACAAGATAATTCTAACATTCATGAGAATCTGTATTGGACTGGTCCCAGGCTGTGGTCCGTATGTTTAACACCGCTGCGCTAATCAATCAAATCAATCAGCCTGCACCTGCATTGTGCTGGAAGTTGTGAAGTTTTTGTAATAATAATTTGTAATAGCCCATTGCATATAGTATAGAGTAGTACTTTTTATCCTTAAGGAGTTCATGCTCGGGAAATGAGTGGAATATATCAAGGGCATTTTCATTAGACTCAGATGTGTAGCAGGATAAACATTTGGCCAGTTTCTGGCTCCTGAAGTGAATCAGGGGAGGCTCTCAGGTGGCTGGACTCATCAGGTTTGCCTTGTTAAGCAGAACTCCTCCAGTGTGGATGAGACTCTAAAAGGCTCTAAAAACCTACTGTTCAGCTGGCAAACTACACCAGGAGTGAGGAGATCTCCGTGTGAATATTGGCTATTGCTCCTGTTAGCAAATGGCCGCCTGTGACCTATAAGCAAGATTAAATGAAAAATATGAAAGGAAGACATGGGCAAGAGCATGGAAGTAAATCGGACCTTTCTGAAATAATAGCTTAAATATTAAAGAGAAAAGGTCAAAAGGTATAAGGAATGTGTCTGTGTGTATTCAGGAGACAGAAGGCAAGGATGGGGCCATTACTGTCTCACGATTGGATTTGTCCTTATTATTGATTTTTTTGTTTTGCTGTTTGCATTAGGTGGCACATTTTTTTCCCCAGGCCAAAGCAAATAAAACAGAAATAATCCAGGGAGTTATATCACCAATATTCTCTCCCTCTCTCTCTCTCTCTCTCAGTATTTCTGTGTGTCTCTCCTGGGTTCAATGGATCACATTAAAGTCAGTGTGGGCCTACAGATGGTTGTGTTATAGCAGGAGCAGATGGTCATGCTCAGATATTTATCTAACCTCACAGTGTATTTTCTCACTTTTTTGTTATCTGAGGTGCATCTGAAGGTTAAAGCATTTAAATTTTGAGATTTAAAAGTAAATGTTCATGCTGTTTTATGGATTGAGAAGTACTTTGGTGGAGTGTTTGAAACATGGTGCTATATATGAACAAGCAGAAACTTTATCGCATTTGATGTTGTCTTTCATTCCTTTCCAGCTCGTCCTGGAAGCCCACAATGTTCCCGAGCTCTCCGCCGGTGTGAATTGCACCTTTGAAGACCTGGCTGAGATGGATGGACTTGTGGAAGGCAATCGCATCACTTGCAGCTCTCCCGCTGAGAAAGAGGTCCCACGCATCGTTGTAGACCAAGGTGTGTCTACGCACGTTCCACATTACTGGTGCCAGCAATGCCAGGCTTTCTCCTAGCAATAGCCCATTTGGATATCTCTAAGTTGGTGTCATATTCAAAGCAGACTGAAGCTTGAAAATGCATTTGGACAGGGTCTGATTGGGCAAGGAGAAGAACCTGGGAGAGACGCCACTGTGCTGTCAAAAAATAAATAAATAAATAAATGAATAGAATCACACTATACTTATGTTACTGGTTCAGTTATACCATCCAGAATCAAGTACTGCACCCTACCATTGACCATAGAGCACAGAAACTATGGCATTAGGTGAACAAGGCTAGGACTTATTGTTAAATGCATGATGAGATTTCATGGGGAGACAAAGAAACAACAGGGCATAAATAAACACACCAATTAAGGGTGAGACACAGAACAGGTGAACGCAATAAGGTAACACGAATAACAGGACAAGTGGGAGGATGGGATTAGAATAAAAACAAAAACACAATGTGAAACTTTGTATAAGCTACATATGCCAGCTAGGGTTAGGATTGTGATTAGTATTCATAACTCTCTCCATCATACGGATCCTTACGGCATTCTTATGAAACGCAAGCAATTCTGTTTTCGTCCATTTTTTTTGTTACGAGTTCAGGTTTAATGAAGGAAAAGTGGGATATTGAAGGCAGGGTACTAATCTGAGAGACGCCCACAGATGTTCTACTGTCTTTTCACATACTGTTAAAGAATTATTCTTCATGCGGCTTGGAAAATATTAACAATTATGGCAATTACATGAATGGTGAGTGAAAACGGCACTGCAAATCAGCGCAGTTGTTGAGTGTCGGCAGGAAAACGGTAGCCCTGGATGAACTAAGATAAACACATAGCAGCCCTCGAAGTCAACCAATTTAACCTCGCTCGTGTCTTCACTTACTCATGTGGCACTGTAATTGGAGCGGCTGGATGGGACGATGTGCCCCGGACTCCTGGGAAACCTCATTTGCATCCCAGGCATTGAAGAGACACAGAAGGGTAAAGTGAAAGAAATTGACAGAGACCCCAGAGAAGAAATAGTGGTTTACATGCTCTTTTTGTTTCTCATTATCTCTCCTGCAGCGGTTGACTGGTGCAGCAAGGCATGTTTTGTAATTGAGTGAATTATCATTAGCTACCCTTTTATTCTTCCTGCAACCCATCTTCTTCTTCGAGGATCTTTTTGGCAGTGGGATTTAAGAGACTTCTGAGCTGAAGTGATTCAATCTCTTCAGATGATGATGATGATGATGATGATGATGATGCTCTCCACATCCACAGCTGTTTAGCCGGAGAAACAGTTTTGACCAAATTCATTTCACTAGATGAGAGTGAGGAAGGACAAACGCAGTCTCTCTCTATCTCTTGTTCCCATACCCTCTGTCTGTTTTGTTCATTGTCTTGGTTGGTTAACTTCAGAATAATTGAAAAGTGCTAACATCTGGGCAATTGTCATAAGGTGAGCAATTTTTCCTCATATAAAAGTGTCGCAATTTGATGCTATTAAAGACTCTAAACTATGCAGGAAAACACCCAACAGGCAAAGAAGAAACTTTTATACTTTCCGTCATGCTAATGGCATTTTGGTTTATTTTATTACAAGTCTAAGCTAGGAATCCACTTCTCGTGATCTGCTTGATCAGCTATTCGATTTGAGCTCTGCCCCATAGAAAACCACACCCCATTTTTTTTATATACATCCTCAGAATTTTGACATCGCATGGCATCCATCCAACAACTGTGCTCCTGCTTACTAGGCTTGATGAGCAGATGTGCCTACTATTTTCATGCCAATTTACTGAGGATATTAAAACGAATCCTAGGATTAGTCGACAAATGTACTTTTGACATTTGAGTGGGTGGGGCTACATTCTGTAAAATGTACATCATGTAACACAATGTGCATCAACATCATGTAACACAAATGTACATCATGCAACACAATGTGCATCAACAAACCAGGAGTTTTTCACTGTGCACCTTGAGAACCTGTTGCACAGGGAGACCTGTAGGGTGCCTTTATGACTGTCTGAGAGAATAATGACAGCATTAAGCAATCTTTGGAGATGGATGAAAAGCAGGCACCATAAATGACAAAGCTTACTAACCTTCTAGGGTCTCGGGATCTCAAAATGCCTGGTCTACTGAAGCCGAGCCAACCGGCACAGGGAGGTATAAGGAGAAGGAGACGCGAAGGTCATTTATTAACTAGCTCCCTCATCCTCTCACTATTTCTTTTCTCCTCAGCGTCATGGTAACCATATGTGTCCTGTGCGACTCATTAAGAAGGCACAGTCTCCAGGGTGTGTTAGGAGGTCTACACATACACACACACGTACATACACTCTCCAGAGATACCAGCCATCAAGGTAACATTTAGGGGGACTAATTAGGACAGATTCTTTGTCAGCCACACTTTCCGGTGATTGATGAATGATTCCGGCTTTGTTGAAGAGACCCAGACAGAAGGAAAGAGAGAGAGCGCGAGAGAGAGAGACAGATGGGGGTGCTAAAGAAGAAGTGAGAGATAGTGGGTATGAATCAGAGGCAGAGATAAAGAGACAAAACAAGAGTGGGTGACAAAGAGAGGTGCACGCTCTTCCATGGAGAGGGGAGATGTCGGCGTCCAGCTCATTGAATTATACATGAGGTTCTTCATTAGTGCTGACAAAAGGACACCGAAAATCCTTTGTGCTTCGCATTCATCAACTTGTACAGGTTCCTCTGTGTTTCTTCCTTCCTAATCTCCCTTTTTTAAAAGGACTTTGAATGACTTTCTGATGGACTTGTAGGTTTTATATGCAAAAAGAATAGCAGGTAACAACATCGTGTTATGCAGGTGAACTCCAACCCACAGGCTTGCTTTGTTGGAAGGCATAATTATGCAGTTATACAAGTGGAAAATACTGTACACATTCATGACTGTGTCTCTTAAGTTCTTTTATAGAGGTCTTAGAGATAGGTATAGGAACATGTTTTTTTGCTTGTCATTCATCCAAGAGTCAATATACAACTGTTACAGATTTTAGGCAAACATACCTGAAAGTATAGTGATCTTTGTTGATATGCATCATGAGATCCAATCAGGAGATAAGCTGGTCAAGTCACAAGTTGCCTACTACAAGTCCTAGTCAAGTCCACAATCGCAATTTGTAGTGTCCAAGTTGAGTCCAGACTCCAAATCTTCAGATTCCAAGCTCAGTCCTGGGCCTCAGCCTTTTCCCAACTGTAGAATCCAAGTCAATAGTTATAGAGTCTGAGCTGAGTCCTGGGCCCTGCAGAATACATGTCATGTCCAGAGACTGATTTGAGTTGAGGTCCAAATTATAAAGTCTGAATCAAGTCAGGTTGTCTCCTATTATCCCAATCAGAGTTCAGAGTTCCTAGCTGTAAATTGTTATGTCAAGAGTCCCATGTTGTAGAGTCTATGTTGAGCCAATCTGTAGAATGCTGTAGAATCCAAGTTGAGTACAGAGTTTCGATCTGTAGAGTCTTGAGTCAAGTACAGAGTTCCAAGCTACAGAGTCTGAGTCTAATCCAGTGTCCCAAGCTGAGTCAAAAGCTGAGTCCAAAGCTGAGTCCAAAGCTGTAGACCAGTGGTGTCCAGTCTTATCCGAGAAGGGCCAGTGTGGGTGCAGGTTTTCTTTCCAACCAAGCAGAAGCCACACACTACCTTTTTTGATTAAAAACAGAATGGAATGAGGTGTGGCTTCTGCTTGACTGGAAGGAAAACCTGCACCCACACCGGCCCTTTGTGGATAAGGTTGGACACCCTACTGTAGACTATGTAGAGTCAAATTCACAGTTTGTTGTGGCTGAATTGAGTCTAGAATTTCAAGCACAGTCTGAGAAAAGTGGAGTCCAAATCTGTAGATTCTGAGTCAAGCCTAGATTCCCAGATGTAAAGTCAATCCAAGTGAAGTCCAGTGATCTGAGGTTCAGAGACTGAATCAAGCCCAGCGGGTGGAATCAAGCTGTAGAGGGCTAGTCGAGTCCAGAGTCTCAGGTGGTATAGTCTAGGTCAAATCCAGGTATCCAATCTGTAGAATCTGAGTCAAACCCAATCCCAAGGGGTAGTAATACTTGAGCCTAGAGGCCCAAGATGGAGAGCTTGAGTCCAGCCCAGAATTTGGAAGTGTTACCTGTTTTTATACAATCAACGATTATAGAGAATCTTAGCATTCTTTTAGAAGTGTGTTTCTAACCTGATCAGATGATGAGGACTGATTGTTTATGAAGTCATGGTTGATAGTGTCACCTGACATTGTAGGACACATTCAAGGAGATCCAGGAGTAAGTAACTTACAGAGTCGAGTCTAGCACAAGTTTAAGACTGATGTTCCTATCTCTGAAAAGAGCAATTATACAGCTATACAATCATTTCTGACCACACAACTGTGGCCTGCTTTCCAGGTGACCATCAGATTGTGCAACTCTACCTCAAGTCTAAAGAAACAGGACTAGCTTTTGCCAACACAAGCTTTGTCTTCTACAATTGTAGTGTCCATAATTCGTAAGTATCTTTTTATTAGGCTGTTTTACCCACATTGATCTCAGTGTGATCCAGACCTCCCTTACTCACTGCCTCTTTTTTTCCCCTCAGATGTCTTTCTTGTGTTGGAAGCCCGTACCAATGTCACTGGTGCAAGTACCGTCACATCTGCACCCATGACCCACGCAGCTGCTCTTTCCAAGAGGGACGTGTCAAGCAGCCTGAGGTGAGCCACGTTTTCTCACTTCTACTTCCCATAGAGTGCTCAGTGAGGTTTAAGCTCCAGAAAAGCTGTACAGTATCAGTGGTGAGCACTTAACAAGCATGGCGGCTCCCTTGAGACCAGCAGTAAGCCTCGATTTTCATTAAACTCTCATATTTATGTATGGACGGCTGGAAGGTTGGTGCAGTGGGTTGTGTTGCCACCTCATAGCTGTTGGGCAGCAGTCTTCAGCCCTGTTTCTGGAGAGCTATATCCCAGAAGACTTTAGCTCCAACCATAATCATGCCTAAGGCAATAGTTGGAGCCAGGGGAGCTCCAAGAATGGTGTTGGATACCACTGCTCTAAGGTTACCATCTATGTGGAGTTTCATGAGGCTTTCTCACCAAATTCGTGTAGATTACCTCTGGGTACTCTGGTTTTTGCTGACCTCACAAGATTGATTAGCTAAATTGGTGTCCATCTAAACTGGCGTCCATCTAAGCTGGTATGCTACTTCCATGTCATGCTCAGTGTTCTTGGAAATGAATGAATTTACTGTTTGTCTAAATTCCACCAATGCAGCTGATGTATCAATATTATTGGCACCCTGCTCACTTGTAGACGCACCTTCCTGAATTTGCCAGATTAATCAAAAGGCATAATCTGAGTTGAAACTCTCACTCAAAGCTGTGTGCCTGTTTCACTACAGCTTGTCCAGATTACATGAACTATTCCCTGTTGTTCTTCCACCAAGCATATGAGCATGCCTAATGCTATGTAAAGCTTTGGTCCACCCACTGGGGTTGCATTTTCCAGCCAGATGCACATGTTTGGTGTCTAACACTTAGCATTTGTTAACATCTTTCATCTATGTTTGTTCACATTTGCATTTCTAATTATTGACCGGCCCACACAGTCAATATTGACCAAGCTAATATTTGGATCTTCCTAACAACTGGCTTACAAAAGCAGGGATTGGACATTAGCACATATTAATGACATTTTCTCCACATGCTTTTGTTTGACTGTTGGTTCAGGGTAGGTGTTAGGACTAGCTAATGAGTTTTACACTGGATTTCATAAACGTGCCATACTGCGGAGGTCGGGGAGACGGTGACGAGTCAACTTTGCGCATAGAAATGAGGTGACCCTTCTGTGGATGAAATTCTGTGCTTAATTCCAGTTAAAGGATTTATATTGAAGAAATGATCAGGGGGATAATCCATTTGTGGTTTTTTGAATGGTTGATGAAGTCAGGAAACTTTTCACCTCAGTGCACACAAACGAAGTCTGTTTATGTCAGTGTTAAGGCACGTACGCGCAGACAGGTGGCTAAGCCAAATGTATGCTCAAAAACGACTAGTTTGCATTTCAATATCGAATAAAAAGATTATCTCATCAGGAAAGTAATTATATAGTGTATGTCTTCCCATTTACTACAATTTAAACTGCTTGGTTGTGCCAAGAGTACATATCTTTTTATTCTTTTTTTTTTATTCAGAATGTTAGTAAGGTGAGAGATAATGAACAAAATCTGAACTTTCATTAACTGGATGTTCTGGGTTTATTTCCACCCATTTAATCTGCTCCTGCCATTCTTTCTTTACTTCTTTGTTAGCTCTCTGGATTAGTGACACTGTTCCTATGCAGAAAGTTTGATGCATTGTTTTGTCTAAACCTAAAATGCTTTAGTGTTCCTTCAAATTCTCACCGGGTTAATATGGCAATGTTCAGTCATGTCAGCTGGCATTGGTGTTGGCACTTGCTGTCGTCCTCAGCTAGCCTCTGGCAGAACACGCCATGACTAAATAACACATCTGTTTTGGCCAGACAACCAGCCTGCTTTAATTCTGAGAGAAAGAGTGCGACGTGCTGCCCTTGCTACTCTGCTCCCATACCAATAGCAGCAGTGCAGATTTCATGCGCTGAACATGAGTTGAGACAGAAAAAAATGTGAAGTCTTGGTTTGAAGTCGCAACAATGCACAGCCATCCATGGTCTGGAGTCCAAAAGAGCAATGCTGGCCATGATCTCTGGGTGGGATGGAAGCTGTTACTCTCTCTCTTGTCGATTTGAGTGACATAACCAATTGCAAGCACATGTAATAATTGAGGGCAGATGGTGGCCCTTTTTTCCGACTGTGTTCAGATGCTTTATGATATAGCATGAGCAGTACTTCAAATAATGTCTGGTTTCACAAGTCTTGGAGGAAGCGCATGCTAGCTTTCACCCTTCCCCTGTTGGATATGGGGGGGGGTAGATGGGTGGGGCAAATCAATCTGCCAGTCTTATTAAGTCGTTCACTTGCAGCCTTTAGTGGCAGGAGGTCTGTGTGATTGAAGACATACCGTATTGTTGTGGAAGGCTGATAAAACCGAAAGATAAAACTGTCTTTCCTCTATCTTTGTCTCCTTGGCTATATTTTCCATGTAGATTGAGAAGACAGCTACTGTATGTTTGGGAGGAGTGCAGGAAGAATGTTGGGTCGCAATCACAGCACTAAGGAGAGTGATATGTAAAAGCACAGGAGGGAGGGAGGGAAAGATGGCAGGATGGATGATTTGAAAGGATCAGAAGCTCGCAAAGCAGGACTTTTAGTCACCCGCTAGTGCTAGAGAGACAAAATGAGTCATTCCTCTACTGTCTGGATCAGGCACAGCCATCTCTCACACACATACACACACACATGATCACGCTCTAATTATGGATCTGCCCATCTGTGCCAGATCCAGTCGGTGTGCCAAGGCTTTTCCCGCCCTCGCTCTCTTTGCTTTTCTCTTTCTGCCTCCTTCTCACACCTCTCGCTGTCACTCTTTACCGAATTAAATTGATTTCACTATCTTCCGTGCTCCTCCCGCACCACAGCAAACATGTGCGATGATTACAGTCTGAATCATTCCACCTTTCCTCCTGTTTACAAGCAAACGACCATGCACCTCCTCTCTCAATAAAGACCTACAGTGCAAACATACACAATCCCCCTCCCTCTTTTCTCCCCGAAATGTCATCATTGAATCATTTTTAATAAATCACGTATCATCTTTCTCCTGTTTATGAGCAGCCTTGAGTATGTGTCAGACTTTCAATATATCATTGTCAGACAGGGGAACCAAAAGTGTCAAGACATGGATCTCCTCGATGTGCATCGCAAGATTATCTTTGATTTATTTATTCATTGGGATTCCAGTAAGGTTCTCGAATGTCTTTCTCTCCAGGGTGGTGATAATCAATTCTGGCTGGGTTGAACAGAGTCTGTGTTTCTCTTAGTAACTCTAAGGAGTGGCTGTGACAGGGGAGTGTGTGTAGAAGTGTCTCTACATGGACTGCATCGGGTCCTGGTCGTACACAGGATCGAGAAAGGGTTCATTCTGCTTGGTTTGTGCTTGCCCGTAACTGGTGAATCAGCTCCAGTCTTGTTGCTGTGTTCTTGTGAGTTCTTTTGTGACTAAAGCCATTGCCCTGGAGCGAGGCACCCTTATTTTATTTTTTTCTGGAGTGTTACAAGTTGTTCCTGCTGTCATCCATTACAGAGCAGCAGCCTTGAAAATAGGATTTCCATGCGCCTAGTGTGTTTAAATGAAAGCTGAACTGTGGGCAAGTGGATATGCTTCTCTAAGTCACTCTGTACAAGGGCATCTGCTAAATGCTATAAATGTATGTAAATATATAACGCATGCCCACGGGTCCTGGATGAAGGTGGGTCAAGTCGAGCCATACTTGAGCCATACAATTTGCCAATTGACACCCTCTAGCTAGCTCTGTCCTGTGACACGATTGGTTAATGTCGGTCTGATTGACAGGGGAGAGAGTACACTGTAAAAAAAATTCTTTTAACAGTTTTTCAACAGTAAAATTTACAGATTTTCCTTGTATGTCAAAATCACAGTAAACATGAATTAAAAGTACAAGAATAAACTGTTTATTTAAAAAAATCTGTATAAATGGAATAAATATCTGTTTTTTTAACAGCTTTTAGATGACCTCTTTAAGAAAACTAATTGTAAAAACGCTATATTCTTTATTGAGAAAAGTAGCAGCATTTTCTGTCATTTATATGATGTAAGAGTACAGTTAACCTACATTTAGAGAAAGAAATTTGGACAGTTTATTAATGTATTTATGTAAGAAAAATTTAATGTGAGAGATGTTTTCACAACACATCTGCCAGTTAATTTAATTTTGCAATATAAATAAACTTAAAATAATAGTAATAATAATAAATTATAGGAGCAAATAATAATAATAATAATAATAATAATAATAATAATAATT
>JAOVVH010000020.1:16047742-16053174 GCA_028566435.1 Scorpiodoras heckelii
CTACAGCGTATAAAATGAGTCTGAACAGTGTTGTTTATCATGTTAAATACAGCCGAGTGCTGTCTTGTAGAACACAACCAATCCGCTGTCCACTGTTGATGACGTTGCATTCGTTTCAGATAGAGCCGTTTTAGTGACTGAGTTCCCTATAAAGTGCGCTTGGGATTCTGTACCCTGTGCAGTGTGTAGGGAGCAAGTATACAGATTAGGGACACTTGCGATTGGAATGCAGCATAAAACGAGTAACGTGACGGTCAATTACGTGTTCGCTGACGGCGCCACTGGTTTCCGTAATTTAACAAATTTTTCATCTGCGTTAATGTTTTTTGTGGCGTTAATTTTTTTAATCGCGATTAAAGCTTTTTAATAATTTTTAATAATTTAATAATTTGACAGCACTAGTAAATAGCTTTTTAGAGAAAATTATTGGTACCCTACAGTCAGTTTACTACTTACAGACACTTACCCAACACTGAACCTGTTCCTGTAATACAAACACATGTCAGAATTATAAAAAGGCTTCATAATGATTGTAATCAAGCCTATCAATGAATTAACAATCTGTGCTCTAAAATAAATTCATCTCAGGGGACCTGACCTAGTCTCTGCTATTCCACTAGGGGGCAAACTAGAGCAGTAAACTCATGGCTATGGACTTTTATCATACTTTTTTACCTTTATTTTCTCAATGTGGAAGAATACCCAACGGGGTAATCAAGCATTCGAACTGCACTGCAGTCATGGGAGGGTGATATGGCCAACTAGCATTAGCCTTCCATCAACTTATTCTTTTTTGGGGTTTTTTGATATCATACGAGGTCTGTCCAGAAAGTAGTGAGAGTGAAATTGCATTCTAGCCTTTGCACTGCCCAAGTGTTTGTTTTTGTGAAATCCGGCTATAAGTGCCTCATCACTGGATCAACGTAAGCGAGTTTGGAGCAAATATTGGATCGTTTTCCAAGTAAGCCCAATTTCCTGAACCGACTGATGACAGGAGATGAATCATGGGTGTTTGAGGACAATCCTGAGACAAAAAGTGCTGAATGGCACACGACGACATCACCTCGCCCAAAATCACGTCACTGTTCATCGTCTTTTTTGATTCTCAAGGGATCGTTCGTAAAGAATTCGCGGCAGAAGGCTGGGATTAAAATACGTTTGAAAGGCCGCCATTTCAGCACAGTAAAGAACATCCACAGAGCCGCGACCGAAACTCTGAACACACTCAGAGTTGACGATTTCAAGCACTGATACCAACAATGGCAGAGGCGCTGTGAGAGCTGTGTGTTCACAAGAATCATATTTTGAAGGTCATAATATTGAAATGTAAACATAATTCTCATTACTTTCCAGACATACCTCGTATAGCATTACTTCTGAAGCATTTTTTTTATATATATATGACCTTTGGCCTTTAGTGAATAATGTTCAAAGCACTTCACTAGCCAATATCTTGTAATGTAAAGGCTCAGACTTGACAAAATTTCACTCCCTGTATCACTAAAATATTCTATAGATGCACAGCAAATTATATGAAATTTTGTCCATAGGGGGCGCTGCACTGCAACTGATACATTTCAATATATCAACTACAGTTTTGCAATTTGGTATGCTTATTTCACTTCAGTCTTGCTCTCTCTCTCTCTCTCTCACTCTCTCTCTCTCTCTCACTCTCTCTCTCTCTCTCTCTGTCTGATCCTCATGTTATACACACTTTTGGATAGGGCTAATGAAAGCCCCATAGTGCACTGCAGCATACGCCTGACACTCAAAGTGCTCACAGGGATTCGGCATGCTGTGAATTAGAAACACACACACACACACACACACACACACACACACACTCTCACACACACGAGTTCAGGTGACCACGAGTTGGCTCGGAACGGGAATTAAAAATGTAAATGACCCGTCTTAATTAAAGAGTTGACAGTGACACTGCAGCTGCTGCTGACAGTGACGGATTGCCTCGAGCTTCGAGGCTCCTGAACACAGAAGGCTCTGTGTGTGTGTGTGTGTGTGTGTGTGTGTGTGTGTGTGTGTGTGTGTGTGTGTGTGTGTGTGTTTACATGCATGCTTGCATTAAGCACACTTTAGGTATTCCTGGCATTCCTAAGCCTTTTTTTTCAGTGCCTTTACAACAGCTTTTGAAGGACGTCGGCTTATTAACATTCACCACCAGTTCCCTGGACACGAAAGCTGTGCAGTCACTGACAGTGAATCTGAGATACCTGAAGACAAGACAGCTGTCAATCAAAGTCTCTACACTTCCCCGTAACACTGAAAGGACAATGAAAAGAAGTGAAGAACTTGACTGTTACATTTACGTGCAAGTCGATGTGTATATTTACATGTGTGTGTGTGTGTGTGTGTGTGTGTGTGTGTGTGTGTGTGTGTGTGTGTGTGTGTGTGTGTGTGTGTTGTTTCAGATACTACTCGGACATCAATAAGATGCCCGCCATCAGCGACCAGGATATGAACGCTTACCTGGCCGAGCAGTCCCGTATGCACATGAACGAGTTCAACACCATGAGCTCCCTAAGTGAGATCTATTCCTACGTGGGAAAATATGCAGAGGAGGTACGTGACATTAATAGCTCACATAACAATATTCAAATTAGTATTCAGATTCATGTTCCACTTCATCAGGGTGTGTTTATCACATCTTCTGAGCCACCTATACCTGAAACTTGTACTTACAATATGCTCCAAACTTTCAGTTTGCTTATTAAAAATGTATTAGAAATTATAGTAGCATAGAAGAAACACACCTCAGCCTAGAGTAAAGTACCCATCAGGAGTAACTCTGAAGAACATGCAGAGATCCACTGCTCAAATAAGGAGACAAACATAGCATGAGAGCATATAAATCCTATTCAGATTTTCCCAAAAGACATGTTTGAGAAACGTAGAGAACGTAAAATATTCTCTTGTCTGATGAGACCAGTTCTCATCAGCCTGAGAATAACAGTGAAGCATGGTGGTGATAGCATGCTCTTGAGTGTTACCGCTAGCTGCTTGGTTGTTGTGAGGAAAGCGTTCTGTTTACCTGAGCCTGCTCCGGTGGTTACCTGCATACCGTCTGTTTTGCTTGAATAAACAGTGGTTTAAATCATCCAAATATGATGGAGAATGAGAACGGGAAAGAAAAGAGGCCTGCCAGGAGAAATTAATTTGCAGTTGTGATAAAACTAATAATGATAAATACCATAGAGACATATGACTTGGCAGCCTAAGACTGAATTATAGACTTCAGAGTTATTCAGGTGTATTTAAAGATTGGGGCTTGTGACCAATGTCGTCTAAACGGAAACATTTCATTTGAGTTTTTTTGTTATTTATTTATGTATGTATTTATTTATTTTGTATTTTATTTAATATTTATATTTTAATATTTTGTTTTAAAAATATTTTTAAGTAATTGTAAATAATTTTAAATATTTAAAAATATATATTTTTAAAAAATATATATTTGTAAAATATTTTATATTATTTAATTGTTTTTTTTTTTACTTTTTTTTTTGCTGATTTTATTGTCCTTTTTCTTATTTCCTAGTCATTTTCTTGAAAATTATGTAAAAAAAAAATTAAATAACTGAATGAATATTTTGTGTCGTTCCTCAGATTAAATTTTGGGACTTGTGAAGAAACAGAGGAAAGTCAGATTTCAATTTTTTATTTATTTTTATCTTTATTTAAGCAGAAGAGACAGGTTCTTAGGTAACTGATATGACTTTTTTGTAGAGATGCACAAATACCGATGCTGGTATCGGGTATTTACCTGATACCGTGTTCATTTACTCGTACTCGTAATCGCAAACGAGGCTCCGATACCAACATGCGATACCTTGTGCCTAGTGCACGTTGCTGTTCTAATGAGCAGACGACTCAAAATGTCGGCGATCTGGAAGTATTTCACAATCATTGATGGCAACCCAGGCAAAGCAGACTGCAAACTGTGCTCTAGGAAAATAGCAAGAGGAGGTACTTCTGCATCTTCCTACAACACAAATAACCTGATAAAACATCTTAAAATGAAACACAAAACTCAGCACGAGGAGTTCACTGCTGACAGAACACTAGACTAGCTAGACGAGATAAAATGTCTGCACACCACCCTAGGTCTGTGAAAATAACAGAAGTTCATACCCGGCATATTGTTCTTGATGATCAACCATTTTCGGTCATCGAAAACCAGGGATTTCGGCGCCTTCTTGATGTGTTAGAGCCCAAGTACGTAATTCCCAGCTGTTACCATATAATGGAAACTGTCTTACCAAAGATGCACGACACTGTGCAAATGCATATCAAGAGCTTGTTGCATGACATTACAGCCTTCAGCTTTACTACAGACATTTGGAGCAACAACTTCTGTTCAGTGTCTCGCATTAGCTTAACTGCACAGTGGATAGACGATGGTTTCATTCTCCGGCGAGTCGTACTGCACGCAAAGCAATTCCGTGGGTCCCACACAGGCCAAGCGATAGCAAGCACATTTGAGGAAATGCTCAAGACTAAAAGTTCTGCCCATGTCGTGGTGCGTGACAATATATATTAATAATAATTACACTATTACATAATGCTCCTGATTGCTTATTCCTAAGTAGGTATCGGTATCAGCAAGTACAAAAATACACATACTTGTACTCGTATTCACTTGGGGAAGAAATGGTATTTATGCATCCCTAGTTTTTTGTAACAAATTCCCATCATTAGAAGCAGCAAATTGAAATGATAAGAGACTGAAGGATGTATTGGATTTAGGGGCTTTTACTCTGATGTCGTGAGAGGGAATTGTGTTATACTCAGCCACAGACACCAGCTCCAATAGCTGAGTTAGATAAGGGGGAGAATAACCAAGAAGAGTTTCAACAAATTAAAGAATGATTTAACAAAACAAAACAAAAGATACGCAGGTAACGCTGTAGCAGACAGCAGTAAACAGAGCACGTTCCTCGCCAGGCTGCGTCCCCGTCCCAACATGCGGCACGGCATGATGTCGTCTTAACCTTCTCTATAGTTGTGACATTTTTTAATAATAGATTTGGTCAGGTCGGATTAGCGAAACAACAGCATGAGATGCTAAAACCAAAAAAAAAAAAAAAAACAGGACATTTAAAGGTATTTGGACAGAGAGGTATGGGTTTACTCTCCACTTCAAGTATGACAAATTTTGTCTCTATGGCTCCAGTCGAATGTGATAACATTATGAAACAAAACAACTACTTTAAATTGATGTGTCTTATTTACAGCCGTGAACGAATTACTAATAGTTAAGTGTTAAAAGATAACCGTTGTAATTGTTCAGTCACTTTGTTAGTCCCCTTTACTCTGTTCTCTGATGGTCAGGACCCCCACAGTTTTTAAACACTGTGTTCACTTACTGTGCACTCTATGAGACACATCCACCATATTGCTCCACCCTGTAGATG
>JAOVVH010000020.1:16053274-16063733 GCA_028566435.1 Scorpiodoras heckelii
CATCACCACATCAGTGTCACTGCAGTACTGAGAATGATCCACCACCCAAATAGTACCTGATCTGTGCTGGTCCTGTGTGGGTCCTGACCAGTAGAGAACAGAGTAAAGGGCACTAGGAGGTGGTTATCAGGTTATGCCTGAACAGTGTGTGTGTGTGTGTATGTAGCTGGACTTGATCAGTTTTAGTTTACGACTTAATTCTATGCTGAGGTTAAACAGTGTTAAACAAGTGTGGAGCACAATTTTACCGAAATCCCCCAAATCCCCAGTGTTTAACTGGCTCCTACTTGTGTCCAGCTGGACGTAAATGAACACTATAAGTGTTAATGCAGCACTTTAGGTGCTAATCCAACACTGGGGAGTTTGCTGTGTGGTTCCATTGGCACTGTCACAGCTAGTATCCGGTTAGAAACAAAACTTTAACGAAAAGTCTAACGAAAAAAAAAGACAGTCTTCTTCTGTATTGACTGATGTGGACTCTGATCTCCCGGCAGATTGTGTGTGCGCTGGAGGAGGACGACGGTGCCAGGAAACAGAGACTGGCCTTCAAGCTGGAACAAGTGGTCGCCTTCATGAGCCTGGAGAGCTGAGGACCACGTTTCCCAGAGCGTACTGGGACCGCCGTCAGAAAACTAGGGGGAAAAAAAAAACCAAGCCGTGCCTGAGCACCTGTACCTGTACATCTTCTGTTTTCTCGCAAAACTTCCTATCAACCAAGCAACCAAGATTCCACATCACATTAAAGCTCTGCTTCCTAGATGACTAGAAACGGGCCAAGGAGCAGGAGACTGCTACGTTACCCATGATGCAACAGGGAGGGACGGAGGGTTGGGTTGGGTTTCTGGATGTGCCGCCTGTGAAGCCCTCTCTCCTTTCCCTTGGAAAATGATTTTTTTTTTTTTTTAAATGTTACGTTTATGTTGCCTTTAAAAATATAGATGTTAAGCAAAGTGTTTCACATCCACAACGTTGGTGTTCTCATTTTATCGACTAGGGTTGCGTGTGACACTGCGATAGAGTCTAATTGTAGTACCAAAACACAGAAAGAGCACGGAACATTATCAGACCAGAAAAAAACTTGAAGTTCATTGAGTTTACAAGACAGAAAAAGAAAAAAAGAAAAAAAAAAAAAGACACACCGGGAACATAGAAAATGGCACGTCTGGGACGATGTCTGTGGCACATTACCAAATTGGACCTTTACGGAAATGAGTGCAAGAAAAAAAAAACATTACAGGTTTCATTGCCTCTAATGAAAGCACACACACTCATACACACACACACACACACATACACCTTAGTCCAGCTGTGAGGGCTTCCTCTGGGCTTTTTGGGGGTGAGGTTTAAGGATCATCATCCTCTCAGACAAGCACATGTTCTGTAGCTGCCTCAGATTCATAACCTATTGTAGAATTAGTCGCTGATACAGGGATTGTTGTGTTGCGTGAAAGAAATGAATCATTCACTGCCACAGAGTTTGCAGTTACACAAATTACACAAATGAGGAATTGAAAAAAAAAAAAAGAAAGAAAAAAAACCAAAGGAGACGATGTGATGAAGTGATGGAGTGCTGAAGGTGCCCATTGTTCAGGAGGCAGAAACCCGGATACGCAACCAAAGGTCTATCTGCTATCTGATCCACAGGGTGGGGAAAAACAACAACGTCCCATGTCGTTGGTAAGACTTTTACACGTGAGGAAGCCTGCGTGAAACGGACACTTGTTTGACAGCATCCTCGGCTGTGAAAAAAAAATCCCCCCCTCCTCGAACGGCAATCTGTGACAGAAACGATGGACAAGAAAAGCAGCGATATAGACACGTCTGAAGCACGGTTCTGTCCTTCAGCCTCTGACCTTTGACCTTTCTTTTGCCTTGACAGAGTGCTCCATGTGGTGATTTGAGACCAATGTGTGGAGCTCCACCTTTGGGTACTTTATCGGCTACTTTTTTTTTTTTTTTTAAAGCGCATGTACTTCGAATTAAAACTTGATTAAAAATGAAAAGAAAAAAAAACAACTACGGAACCTTAGAGAAAAATAAGCCTTGCTAAAATGATGATGTGGATGTGGTTTTTTTTTTCTTTCTTTCGCTTGGAAGAACAAGACAGGGAAATGAAAAAGAAAAACATTGAGAAAAAAAAAAAAACGATTCATCCATCTGAAAGCCACAACTTCTGTTAAGGTGGAAACTTTATCCGACTCAGCCAGTCATCCTCATGTTTTTCGTGAAAGTGTTAAATAAACTGTTATAATACTGATCGATAAGATCGATAGCGTACTCGAGTATAGTATATTATACCCTTTGCATGTTGACCTATTTGGATGTTATGAAATGAAACTGCCTTGCAATCCAAGCTATTTATCTGATACTACTAGGAACTTCTGACTTTTAAGGAAAAAAAATGTTTTTTTTTCTTTTAATCGTTTAGATGATTATCGGTTAGACGTCATGTCAGCAATCGTCCGTCATGAAGAAATGTCACAGTCCCTCAGGTAGATTATTTACCCGTTAGCCATTATCGTTCATGTTCGCGCTGAACAGCTGCACAATACACGTTACTATTACTGCTGCACCATAAAAAGACATGCAAATGCACCATTAGATTGCATTTTTTATATTTCATCTCATGTTGATTTCCTGACCAGGACTGTTTACTGACATTGTTTTTTTTTTGTGGTGCTTAGCTCTTAGGAGAAAAAAAAGATTTGGATGGTTGCTAGGTAGTTCAGTTCAATTCAATTCAATTCAATTCAATTCAATTCAATTCAATTCATTATTGTCATTGTGTTACACTTCAAAGTGTTAAATGTATTGTAGTTCAATACAAAAATGACAATAAATGCACGATAAATGACGTTACGAGAGTACAAGAGTGCAAAAACACCCCGAGTGCAAAAGTACGATCCGGATACACTGAAGTACCAGAAAAACTTCATCACTGGTCCCCCACGGGATCTTGGCGGGAACGTTGCACAGTCCTCACACTGATTGTGCATTGAATTCCCGATGTTACTTGATGCAGTGTTACACGCCTATCACGTGAAACGATTCTTGCCAGCTGACACTGCTCACGTTCACTCAGAGTCTTTTTAAAGCCACACTGCTGTCGTAAGTTCAAGGTTTTGCTAGAATTCTTGTAGTCACGTTTACACCCGTGAAACGCTCATACGTGAAAATCCAAACTTTGCTTCTGCCTCCGAAATGCTACGACCCATCTCACGAGCTCCAACTATTAAACCGTGTTAAAAATCGCAAAATCTTGATGACTGGTCATTCTCACAGTGGAAACAGCTCTAGAAGCTTCCATAGATGTCTTTCGCTTTCTATACACACTGGCCGACACAACCAACGACATGCATAGGTGGCGTTGTTGTGTATTACCAGTGGTTTTTTTTCTGGTACTTCAGCGTATACGACAGTTATTGCACTTGTGACAATGGTTCGTTACAAAGTTCTTGTCTGAAAGCTCCCTGATGGTGTCGTAGGGTTTTACACAGAACCTCGGCGAAGCTTGAGCTTGAAGAAAGTAGATAAACGTTTCAGAGCAAGTTCTGACATCAGGCGTCAAAAACAAACCTAAAGGACAAAACTCTGAGGAAAAGCTCAAACTCTGTTAATTTGCTGATTTGTGAATTCAGACAACCTCCTCATCTACCAGAGTTACATCAAACTTTAATTCAACTCCATTACTGACTTATGAATTGAATCAACTTTGGCTTCCTCATTAGGGATAGATTTTATAAATGTATAAATGTATACATTTATGATTGATATCCAGAATTGATAGATTTCCGTGAAGCTGCTTTGTGACAATGTCCATCGTTAAAAGCGCTACGCAAATCACTTTGAATTGAATTGAATTGAATCTACAGAGCAAATGAGGACAGTTACGTAGCTGATTCTAGTTAGAGCTGGTCAGTGCGTTGCTATGGTTACAGTTTTCCTATTGGTGTAATATGAATATAGGAGAATTATTAAACCTAGGACATTTTTGCTTATATCAAGTTTGTAATAGTGGCACGGTGGCGCAGTGGGTAGCACTGTCGCCCCCTCAGCAAGAAGGTCCCGGGTTCGATCCCCGGGTGGAGTGGTCTGGGTCCTTTCTGTGTGGAGTCTGCATGTCCTCCCCGTGTCTGCTTGGGTTTATTCCAGGTACTTCGGTTTCCTCCCACAATCCAAAGACATGCATATTAGGTTAATCGGTGTCTCTTAAGTGCCCTGAGTGTGTGTGTGTGTGTGTGTGCGCCCTACAATGGATTGGTGCCGTCTAGGGTTGATCTTGTTTTGCGCCCTATGCCGCCTGCTAGGCACCGGCACAGGCACCGGCTCTCCCATGACCCTGGGGACAGGAATAAGCAGTTAAATAGCGGTAGAAATACATTCTTAAATAAGCAATGAATCTGAAATTAAAACAAGTTTGAAATTAGTAAAAATGTCTAAATATAAGGTTTAATAATTATATATTTGTTTTAGTTTTCACATAGTTAATCACAATGAAATATTTTTGATCAATTTGAACATATTTTTATTGTAAGATTTACCCATTAGCATGCTAATCCGTTTTTTTTTTTCCTTCCTAAGAGTGTCCTGGTTACAATAAAGCACCAGATGAATGTAAATATTTTAGGTCCTGATGGACTTTGCCTAGAAATGTAGTGAGATTTCATTTGGTTCATAATTTGGTTGTTTTGTTCCTGTTTGTATGCCTGTATCTGGTTGGAGCTCTGGTCTACCGAAACACACACGTGTCAGAGTGGCAGAGCTCTAACACAGAC
The DNA here is from genome assembly GCA_028566435.1 of Scorpiodoras heckelii. Lineage (NCBI taxonomy): Eukaryota > Metazoa > Chordata > Actinopteri > Siluriformes > Doradidae > Scorpiodoras > Scorpiodoras heckelii. The sequence continues at coordinate 16,058,050 of JAOVVH010000020.1, forward strand.
TTTCTGATGTCCTGAAGCAGAACTATCCAGGAAGCAGTCCTGCTTTACATTTGACACACTGAAAAAACCGTAAACGATGTGAAACTCTCGGGTCACTGATTCTGGAACTGCCTGTGCTGAAGAAGGCTTGCTGACCAATGTTCAGATTGATTGGAGGATTCAGATAAACCGTCAGTCACAGTATTTACTTGAAAAATGACTCGAATCCGTTTTAAAGAAAGCGACTGCCTCCTGCGATTCGTCCGTCCGTGTTCTGTTTTATACCCATCTTTCACGTACTGCCACGTGTCGTTGGCTGAACCCCAGCCTTCTGTCTGTCTGTCTGTCTGTCTGTCTGTCTGTCTGTCACGGACCTGATAAAGCTTCCACCTTGAACATTTTGTAAGACTTAAAAATGTCCTTCTAGCTCAGTGTTATAGCAGGTGTTTCAGAAACCCGTTAGAAAAGACTTTTACTATTTCCATATCGGAGGAGAGATAACAGAATTATCCTAACAGGAGGAGGAGGAGAAAGAGGAAGAGAAGGACGGGGAGGAGAAGTGAGACGGGAGGAAAGGCGAGCTTCTCTAACTTTGTTATAATTAATTGTATACCTGTGTATGTAAATATAATGCATTCCTATTTTGCAGTCAAGGACAAAATACTATTTGTAAAATAGAATAAACTTTATTATGAAAAATGCATCTTTGTTTAAGTGTATTTTTGTTTCTCAGATAATATGTCCAGAGACCATAACCAGTGGTATAACCAAGAAGAATAATCCTATACTTACGTAAAAATGCCAATACAGCAATGTAAAAATACTCAATTACAAAGTCCTGCATGAAAAATACTAACTAAGTAAAAGTGCATAAGTATTAGCAGAAAAACACAATTAAAGTATTAAAGTAAAAGTGCTGGTTTGGTCCCTCTGACTGATATATTATTATATATGACATCATTAGATAATTAATACTGAAGCATCAGTGTGTAAACAGCATGGTAGTGTTGTAGCTGCTGGAGGCGGAGCTACAGTTTCAACTACTTTATATACAGTTTAATATACGGAGACACCTGATAAATCTGATGGGTTGTGAGATGGCAGAAAAAAACTAAGTTCTGATACACGAATCTGTTTTCAGTGTTTGGTTTCAGTGTTTTTCTGTAATCTGTGATTTGTGGTGAGATATCGGATCATTCGAACATTTATTTGAAATGAAACCGTGTGAGAAGTTTAGAGGGAAAAAATCACTATTTGGTGGAGCTGTTAACACTCACAGACATCTGAAATGTGACCCGACTACACACTGCGTTCTGTAAGACCTCAGAAGCCGAAAGGTTTGGAAAATACCTAGTTTACTCTGGAACTGTGTTGTAATTTAAAAGCTTGTTACACATCTTTAATCCGGTCTTAAATGAACACCCAGAGAGCTGAACTTGGAGTTACATAAACACTGTAAGGTGTTAAATCAACACTCTGGGTGTTCATTTAAAACCAGGCATTTGCTGTGTAGTGAGTAGTAGTTAAAGCGGTCACATAGATGTAGTGGAGTAGAACATACAATATTGTCCTCTAAAATGTAGTATAGTGGAAGTATAAAGTAGGAACAAATGGAAATACTCAAGTATAAGTATGAGTATTATAAAACTGTACTTAAATATAGTACTCGAGTAAATGTACTTAGTATCCTTATGAAACACATCTGGCGGCACGGCGACGCAGTGGGTAGCGCTGTCACCTCACAGCAAGAAGGTCCTGGGTTCGATCCCCGGGTGGAGTGGAGTGGTCTGGGTCCTTTCTGTGTGGAGTCTCCATGTCCTCACCGTGTCTGTGTGGGTTTCCTCCGGGTACTCCGGTTTCCTCCAACAGTCCAAAGACATGCATATTAGCTTAATTGGTGCCTCTAAAGTGCCCCCAGTGTGTGAGTGTGTGTGTGTGTGTGTGTGTGTGTGCCCTACGATGGATTGGCGCCCTGTCTAGGGTTGATCCTGCCTTGCGCCCTATGCCGCCGACTAGGCACCAGCTCTCCTGTGACCCTGAACAGGAATAAGCGGTTAAGAACAATGAACGAATGAAACACATCTACGGTTTATTTTGCTATTAATAAAACACTATGCTATGTGCTGTACTGGGAAAATAATCAACAACAACCTCCTGAAGTGTTTTATTCCTCTACAGCAATTTGCCTTCTTTAATCACTTTTTCTTAAATATAATGTTACATTATAGTTAATAAGACAAAGAACAAAAGCTTCCACACACTCCACTGTCCTGAAGACATCCCAAATTACTAACCACTGACACTGGAGACTCCTTTCTGGTATTCTTAATAAATGTCTCCTTACAGAAAACGTCACCATATCAATATAAACGATGGCACATTTTTCAACATTCATGTGTAACTGTTTTTTTGTAAGATTTCCTATGAAGGCCATATGGATCTATTCATAACATGTTATGAATTAAGGCATTCATAAGGCATTATACACATTGTTATAACTAGCTATGAAACAGCATTACAGACTGTAGCATTGTTTACAATGCATTTCTAAACTGTAAAAGTAATGCATTGTAACACATTACATCACCATTATACTAATATTCTCATAATCCACTCCAATCCAGAATGAAACTTTGTGATGTACGAATCATAAAAATTAAATTCAAGCGTACAACCATTGCTATTAACTGTAATGCATTTTCATAAACAATTATAACCACGTATTAAACACCTTATGAATGCACTATTACATTTTATAAACGTGTTCGTACGCCTTTACGCGTATGACCGTCAGAGAAATTGTTACGGTTGTTTCTGTGTTTTAGAATGTTTTAGCACATTAATAATTAATATGATGCCGTTATAGAAAATGAACACCTTCAACACCTTCTGACCAATCAGAGTCAAGCATTCAAGAGCACTGTGGTATAAATGTACCATATATATAGAGTTGGTTTTTAATGTACCAGTATGAATAGAGTATACTTGGAGAGAAGTACACCAGGTGCTAAGGTAGCTGTTAGTTGAGGTTTTAAAATCCCCTGTACACCAATTACTATGATATAATTTGAGAAGATTGCTCGCTGTCATGTGATTTGGGGTAGGACTAAGTTCATGGTGGTGGTGGTGGTGGTGTGTTAGTGTGTGTTGTACTGGTGTAAGTGGATCAGACAGAGCAGAAACTGCTGCTGGAGTTTTTAAACACTGTGTTCACTTACTGTACACTCTATGAGACACATCCATCATATTGCCCCACCCTGTATATGTAAAGTCAGAGACAGTAGCTTATCTGTTGTTGCAAAGTTTGCGTTAGTCATCCTCTAATCCTTCATCACTGAGGTGTTTAGAAACTCCAGCAGCACTGCTGTGTCTGATCCACTCACACCAGTACATATATAGATAAACAAACTGACACTAAACATATGTGAGAAACACAAACCCAGGAATATCAGTAGGTTTGAAATATCCTGTATGGAGGAGCACACCAAGATCCTGTCTAGACCTCACTAGACATCGCAGGAAGTGACTCACTGCTGTTATTTTCCCCACAAAACATTTCACTAAATATTGATTTTAGGTGATAACTTTCAAACCAGTGATTTAGAGGAAAAATAATTGTTACTGTACAATTGTACTGAAAAAGGTATATAGTATATACATAGCATTCTTTATAATTTAAGCTCATAATATCACTCATTATTCATTACAAATATAAATTCAAAAAAATAAGTTTAAGTTACATCCCAGAGACTGAACGTTTTGTTATTGAACATAAAAATGAAACAAGAGCTGATAGATTTCCAAGCTAAATTCGTTAATTCATAATTATATTTATACAGCACGCATAAAAAAAAAAACCTACTGGAATTAATATTCCATATAACAAACTTATATTTCCCTCGTCACTGAATTTAATGCACATTTGAAGAGGTTACGCCGTTAGCCGTGACTTGCTTGTCCTAGCCTTTACACATCACTGGGCTCTAAAGTTACCGTATAAATTGGGAAAGCAATCAGCAAAGGCAAAAGCAAAACCTTTTGAAAAGACGAGTTTGGAGGAAATTAATATTTGCAACCACATTTGTTGCTTAATGTACTGTGAAGATCAGTTTAAAGGAAGGTTTTGCTTTAACCTCTTCATTCAGTCCCCAGAATAGTGTATGCCAGAGATGTGAAGTGTTTCAAAACCATTTACAAAAAAATATATAGTGGGTATCTGTCGCTCTCTAGAGGATAAACTAAATACAACATGCAGAATTAGCATAATGACGTAATAAGCTATGTAGATTCTGCATAAATTGTCACGTCCTGACACACTTTGGACTGACTATGTGTCTACTGGAATAAGAAAATGGAGAACTTCAATAGGTTGACACCAAGATGGAAGCACAAATTGCAAAGAATGTCTCTGTATGCTGTAGCATTATAATTTTCCTTCATTTACATTACATTTGGCAGACACCCATATCTAGAGTGACTTACAGTTATCACGTTTAAACAGCTGAGCAGTTGTAGGATAAGGGCTTTGCTCAGGGGCCCAACGGTGGCTGATGGGAGGTGCTGGGATTTGAACCCCTGACCTTCCGATCAGTAGTCCAACGTCTTAACCCCTGAGCTACGACAGCCCTGCTCAGTGGAAATAAGAGGCCCAAACCTGTTCCAGCTTGACAAAGCCTCTGTGCCTGAGAGCCCTGAGAGCCCTGACCTCAACCCCACTTCGGGGAACACCTTCAGGATGAACAAGAACCGGAGCCTCCTCATCATCCCAACATCAATGCATGAGCTCTTATATATTCCATATTGGAAAATGTAATACGAAACTTACCATAGATCCAGAAAAGACATACATTTAGGGACTAAATAAAGATGGACCAAGATGCAGCCAAATATAAAAGGAATAAAACTGTTACAGAAAAATAATCAAACCTTTGGGTCAGTGAAGGCTCGACAGTTAAGCCTCTGGAGGTCAGAGGTTCAAGCTCCTTCACCACCACCAAGCTGCCACTGTTGGACCCTTGAGCAAAACCCTTAACCGTTTCTGCTCCAATGGCACTACATCATCGCTGCCTCTGAACTCTGACCATAGCTTCCTAAAAAGCTGGGATACCCGAAGAAAAGATTTTCACAGTGCTGAAACATAAGAACGAGGTCGTTTGTAATCACCCCAAAGTTATAGATTCATCTTATACCACAGGAGTTTTCCAATAATAATTGGCCTTTTTTAATATATTAAACACCTCCTACTTTGTATTTATTTACACTAACCTTTAAAGTTATGTTTAATGTAACATCAGTAAAGAGTTCCTGATGGTGGACATTCCACAAGATTAAATATAAGTAACTATAAAAGGATAAAATGCACTTATAGTTCTTAAATTAATAAAATAGTTCACACTGAAGAAGAATAAAACGGCATGTCAAATAGTCTTGTGTTCCTTAATTAACACCTGTAATAACCAGGGCTGGACAATACTTTAGTATTTTGTACTTCTAAGTAAAATTTCGCCATGTTTATACTTAGCTGAGTGTTAATGAAATTGAATATGTACAGTACCAATCAAAAGTTCAGACACACCTTTAATTCATTATTTTCATTATTTAAAAATGTTCTGCATTGTAGATTAATAGTAAAGTCATCCAAACTATGAAGAAATACATCTGGAATTATTTAGTAAACAAAAAAGTGTTAAACAAACCAGAATATG
>JAOVVH010000020.1:16091782-16114890 GCA_028566435.1 Scorpiodoras heckelii
ACACACACACACACACACACACACACACACACACACACACACACACACACACACACACACACACACACACACACCGGAATAAAAAGGATGCATCCGAGCAGGGTCCCTGTGAGTGCAGCTTTAACGATCTCTCCATAACATTTGCTCCCGACGCGATGACCTTGCAGCAGGGCAGTGATGTAGAAGGTCATCTCGGTGATGGAACCGAACGTGGCGTTCACTACTGCTCCCACCGCAAAGTTACTCTGAGCTGAGATACTGAGTGAGTGAGAAAGTGAGTGAGTGAGAGAGAGAGAGAGAGAGAGAGAGAGAGAGAAAAAGAGATTCATAAGCAGTGCATTAACTCCAGCTAAACACTGTGTCTAATTTATAAACAAAATCATACACGTGAGCACAAACGTTTGCATAGGACACCAATAGGACAAACTGGGGGATGTAAACTTTTGCAGGGGCGTTTGGTGAATGATCTGGGCCGTAACTGAAAGGACGTTACCTGGCTATACCCATGCCGATGTAGTAAGAAAGAGGGATGATGGAGGTCACAGCTGTGGCAAACTTCACCTCAGACCCGACAAAAGCATCATCAGGGTCCATGTAACCAATCACCAGAGCGACGATGACGAGAGACAGCAGGTCTGAGCAAAAAGGACGTTAAGGGCTTTAACCCGGGGTTTCACGTCACATAAGGCACAGTTAATTGTGGTCACTGAAATTCTAAAACAGCAAAAAATAAAAACCGGAGAATATGATCTCGGTGTCCTCAGTGGTAGCTATGGGCATGTACAAGATCTTTTTCTTGGGGACACCGTCAGGGGATCACAAAGTTACAACAACTATGAGAAGAGTTTCTTCCTCATGGGCATTACTTAGAGGTATAACACATTCAAGAAGTCTGTGTTGTGCAGTAATTATTAACATGTGATTCTATGAACCCCGGATGACCACAAGAGTTCCTGGGCACTGGACGGTAGTGTCGACCCAGCGGGAACTTGGCAAGGGGTTCCAGGGAAGGATGTTCGTATGACATTGCTGCAAGCACTTAAGTTATATCACTTAGTGTTTTGCTATAAAAGCTCAGCATGTCGGCGTATAAGAAAGCCATCCAGATGATTCTCATCATCCCTGGCAGTTATGCAGGGTTTAGAGAATCATATTTACTTCAGCAGATAATGTATAAAGATAAATAACAGCACATTTGTTTTAATTCCCCAACGGTAAAAAGCACCGGGACAAATAGCCGGTAAGTAAATAAACGTAACGTAATAGTAAGACGTACATGAATTATTGTAAACATTAGTGTAAAGACTTCAAACTCTTTTCAGACAAAACAGTGACTGAACCATTTGCAATTTTATTGCTTTAAAGGTGCATTAAAAGATTAGGTCTCTGATGGTTCGATGACTGACATTTGACTGATTCCAGCACATGTTCAAGAAGCTCCACCCCTAGGATCTACAGTAATAATAATAATAATAATAATAATAATAATAATAATAATAATAATAATAATAAACACAATTGTCTTTAATCTTTGTACAATCTTTCTTTAAGATAATTATATAAAGCACTAAAAGGATAAACAGTAATGGATATACCATGTAATACAAGACATACAGTATAATTAATAAAGATCTAATTAAAAACTAAACTAAAACTAAAAATATGAGTGCCTATAAAATAACTGACGTGTACTCATGCGTATCCAAACACAAGCATTTTCTCAGCCACTTTTTTCCGATCAGGTTTTAAATACAGATGGGTGACAAATTAAAGGAAAAGAAAACAGTGGCTCTGTTATGCTTTGCATGCTGTTTGTTTATTTTGCTGGCATCTTTTGCCTCCACTTGTCTGCATAGGAGAATAAAATTAGATATTATATACACTGAGCCTATACAAAATACACAGCAACGCCACTTGTGTACGTCATTGGTTGCGTCCGCCAGAGCGTATATATAAAGCGATAGACATCTATGGAAGCTTCTAGAGCTGTTTCTGCTGTGAGAATTGCAAGTTGTCACGATTTTGTGATTTTCAATACGGTTTAAAAGTTGGAGTTTGTGAGATGGGTCTTAGTAGTTCAGACGTAGAAGCAAAGTTTAATTCCAGAAGCTTGAATCGATGCCAAGACATGTTGAGGCTGTTCTGGTGGACTGTGGCAGACCAGTACCTCACTAAAACAATTTATATAGGATTTTCCTTTAATTTCCCCCTCCCATCAGTATCATCCAGATTAATTGCACAAGTAAGGAATAAAAAAAAAAATCAACAAAATACAAGATACAAGACAGCAGTAGCAAAAGGATACTGACAGCAAAGACGTTGATGCCATCTACCGTGTACTTGTAGTAGTACCAGTTAAAGGCATGGTAGCAGCACAGGAGGACTCTTGTTTCACAATTCTGAGTATAAAGAGCAGAAAAGAAATCAGTACAAACTTTGCAATGTTGAGCGATCGAAGAGAAATGGTAGGATTATGCTCCTGAGTGTGTGGCTCTGATCTTCATACACGGATTATAATTCAGTGTTTGCGCTTTTGTCTTGGATGGTTAAAGCTTTCCATTTCCCATTTTCCTTTAGCTTATATTCATGAAGAGGACGACCCTGACTACACACACTGTAGCTGAAACCGAAAGAGAAATGCGAAAAGGAAACTGGAGCTTACCTGCTTCACTGGCCGAATCTGAATCTCGTCAGGCGGAAGGAAGAGGATGATGCTGAGGATCCTGCCGTTCATTTTGGCAACAGGGATGGCGAAGACCATCATCCAGGACAGGAAGCAGGCCAGGGAGTGGATCACGGTGAGAGGAACGTAACCAAGCACGAGCCAAACATACGTGCTCACACGACACTACAATACACAATCAGAGTGTAACTGCATTACACATTACTGCTAAGAATGTGCCCCCTTGAGTTACCTCACTGTTACAAAAACAGCAACTTGTTCTTTAGTTCATCATTTTTATCTACTGGAAATCTGTCACGTTTGAATTTGTACACTAAAAGAACTGCAAGAAGAAAAAAAACAAACAAACAAACAGCAGGAAGGTCTTAAAGGCAAGTGAAAGAAAATGCTAAATAAACTAAATATACTGACATACCAGAAAAACTGGTACTTTATGTTTCACTATTCATAGAGCGGGGTCCAATGGTCTGAGAGCATATAGTGAAATTGCTTCATTTTGGCATTTTTTGCTAATTTAACACAACAATTTTCATTACAAATTATTAGTGCGGTTACGCGATTAATTTTTTTAATCACGGTTTTAACACAGATTTTGATTTGTGTTGTACATGAAGGTCGGCATTGTAGAGCCACTGAAAATGAAAGAGAAACGACTGCTGAATGTTGCCTCATTATTCACTTGACTATATTTGATAAAAGTGAAACATTAATGATAATTGATGTCTTTTAGTTATTTTAAATACAAAATAGTTTTTGTCTTTTGTTCATCTGATATACTGATTAGAGTTGGAGTTTAATTAAAGGCATCGATTTGCCAATTTAAATTAGAGTAACACGACATGTCGCAACTGAAGAGTTGTTTGTTAAACTGAAGAGTTGTTTGTTAAAAGTTTACGTTCCAAATAAAACCAAAACATACATTAAAAAGTTAAAATACATCACCCACAGTTCATAGACGTTTCAACACATTTATTTTAAAAGTCCCTACAGCGTACAATATTAGTCTAAACAGTGTCATTTATCATGCTAAATACTGTCTTGCTGTCTTGTAGAACACAACCAGTGTGATCAGCTGTCCGCTGATGACGTTGCAGGGCGTTTCAAATAGAGCTGTTTTAGTGACCGAGTTCCCTATGAAGAGCCCTTGGGAATCTGTACACTGTACAGTGTGTAGGGAGCAGGAATACAGATTAGGGAGACTTGCAATCAGAATGCAGCCTAAATTGAGTAACATAACGTTCAATTTCGGAACGTTTGTGTTCACTGATGGCGCTGCTGGTTTGTGTAACTTAACTAATAATTCCTAATAAAAACTAATCTGCGTAAAAATTTATTTATTTATTTTTTCATTTTTAGCAGCTGTTGATTACACAGAAGTACCAAAAAAAACTGGTATAGCAGTTAACACTTGGTAGGTTCCCCATGGGATCTTGGAGGGAACATTGCACAGTCCTCACGCTGATGTTTGCTGAGGGCCCAAGCACTGAATTCCGAGATTACTTGAGGCAGTGTTGAACGTTTATCACGTGAAACGATTCTCGCCAGGCGACGCTGGTCACGTTCACCCAGAGTCCTTTTACGGCCACGCTGCTGTCGTGAGTTCGAGGTTTTGCCGGAATTCTTGTAGTGACTGTTCTCCCTTGAAATGCTCATATGTGAAAATCCAAACTTTGCGTCTACCTCCGAATTGCTATGACCCATCTCACGAGCTCCAACTACTAAACAGTGTTGAAAATAACTAAATCGTGATAATTTGCCTTTCTCACAGCGGAAACAGCTCTAGAAGCTTCCATAGATGTCTATCGCTTTATATACACACTGGCAGACGCAACCGATGACATTCACAGGTGACAGTTTAGGTACCAGTTTTTCTGGTACTTCAGTGTATTTTAACTTCCACATTATACCAAACTGTAAAAATGTGATAATAAAAGAAAATCCTTAAAGGCTTTATGGCCTCCTGGTTTCAGTTGAAAGCCTGGGAACACAATGTTTCACAATCTTTCAGATCTGGTTTGGTCATGAAGATGGTCATGGCAAAAAAAAAAAATGTATTACAGATAAATTAAGTAGTCTCACCCAGTACGAGCGCTTCTGAGGAAGAGGAGGAGGAGGAGGAGGAGGGACTTCTATAGTAACAAGTGGGGAACTCATCAGAGGTGTGGACTCCTTCGCGCTGTCCGGAGATTCCTTCACGTCACTCGTTTCCTCTGGAATGGCTTCACAGTGGGGGAATTTAACGCAGCATTTCCGTACCTGGCTGCTAGTCTGAGAAGAAATAGGGACAATAATGCTGTCCAGCTGAACAGACAAGAGCGAACCTGTCCTGAAAATATAACTAGTAAACTGGATCTCGAGGAGCAGGGGTTAAATTAAAAGCACAGTGTTGGTGATGTAAATTACATCATATAATCAATCCATCATTTGTCATTTGTGTTTAAAAACGCTGGAGTGAAATTAAATCCTGGTTAAAATGGTAGCAGATCTTGACAAAGACGACTAATAAAATGATTAAGAAACACTTCCAGTGGTTGGTTCTCCATGTTTTTCCCTCCATCATCTCCATGATGTGTCTCCGTGTTATATTATCCACAAAATAACATAAATCATGACACCACTCCAATATTGGGACCTGTTCCTGAACGACAGTTTCTCCATTTCTAAGTGCAATATATAATAAATGTCCGGAGGTTTTGTTAAAGCATAGCTTCTTTGTAATGCTACCTTATGTAATGCTTTCCCAAAGGGCCACAATAAATAACCGGACAGCTTGAAACAGAGTTTCCCTGCAACAAAGATGGAAAAAACAGTATCAGGAGAGATGAAGAAAATGGATCAAATCACCAGAAACAACCAATTCATTACATACCATGCGGAACTGCAATGATGGTGAAAAACATCAATAAGCTGACAAGAAAATAAGCTAAAGAGATCCACCAGCCGAAGACAAGCACATAGGCGATGTTCCCAATGCTGATCAACGAGCCTGAAAATAAACATTTTCAAACATTTCATGAAATCTATAAATAATCTTGTATATCTGATATAACAAGTGGTAAGTGCACGAGGCAAGTTCTATCTGTAGACGATCTCTGACAAAGTATGCTCACTAACCTGTATAGGGTTTGATGAAGATCTGCTCCGAGTACAACTCCTTTACTTGGTCTGATCTGTCCTCGATCGGACGCTCTGTGACATGACTCTTCCACTTCCTGAAACCAAACTGCCAAGTGCAGGCTGTTATCAGAGAAAAGGGCTGGTTTTCAGAGGTGCGGGGTCACAGTGATCAGAGACGGTGTCCCACATGGCAGTGGACGTTCTGCCTTTCTCAGACACATGTGGTCTTAAATGTCAGAATGTCCTGGCTGTACCGAGTAACAAACTCTTAATAAAGCTTGTTAGGCTACACAGTGCATAACATACACTGTGCTAGCTGGCTTGTTTGAGATAAGATAAAATCATGATGCGTTCTTTAATAAATAATTATTATTGTAAATCATTTTGGGAAATTACTATGGTATAAGAGGAAGCTTTGGGTCATGCAGTTATAGGAGAGGGAAAAAAGCATTTTTAACAGATGTTGATTACACTGAAGTACCAAAAAACTGGTATAGCAGTTAACACTTGGTAGGTCCCCCAGGGGATCTTGGAGGGAACGTTGCACAGTCCTCACGCTGATGTTTGTTGAGGCTCCAGCATCGAATTCCAAGGTTACTTCAGGCAGTGTTAAACGTCTATCACGTGAAAAGATTCTTGCTAGCCGACGCTGGTCACGTTCACCCAGAATCTTTTTACGGAAACGCTGCTGTCGTAAGTCTGAGGTCGTAAGTTGCTGGAATTCTTGTAGTCACGTTACACCCTTGAAATGCTCATATGTGAAAATCCATACTTTCCTTCTACCTCTGAAATACTACGGCCCATCTCACCAGCTCCAACTATTAAACCGTGTTGAAAATTGCAAACTCGTGATAACTTGTCATTCTCACAGTGGAAACAGCTCTAGAAGCTTCCATAGATGTCTCTTACTTTATAAACACACTGTTGGACGCAACCAATGACATGCTTAGGTGGACTTCCTATTTATTTTCAATAGGCACCAGTACCAGTTTTTCTGATACTTCGGTATATTTTCCTAAAACAGCATGACCCGTCATGTTTTATTCCCTACACAAGAGCACAAGTCTTTATTTTCTTGGAAGCTCCGCCTCCTCCACTGGCTCCCACAATCAAATAAATAAAATATCAGTTTATTTACCATGTAGTTATTGACGAGTTTGTGTGCCTCCACTTCGTTCTCAGCACGGATAGTGGTCCTCAGACTCGCTTCCTGCCAGGCGTCCTCAGTACCCCGAGAGTGTAAGGACAGTCCTGACAGCGAGATCTAAAGTCAGTACTGAGCAATGAATGTAGCTGGGTTTTGTAAGGAGCAAAAATAACTTCTATCAAGCCCAAAAATGCTTTAAGTCAAACAGTTTTCCTAAAAAAAACCAAACAGGAATGAAAATCTTTAAATAAATACATAAATAAATAACAGTTTCTTTTAGTCCCCTCATCCTACACATTCTTAAAGCAGCATTTTTTTAAAGTAGCTTTTTTGCTACTGTGGTCCCCCAGCAGGTTGCAGACTGTAATTCACTTTTACACCACTATCGTAAATACAACTTGTGCTTCAAGAACCATGTTGACTGACAAGGTAAAGTAATATTACAGGATTTTACACAATCATGACTCTTATTATCAGTACTGATGTCTGAGTGTGTCATCTAACATCACCTCGAGATGTCTAGCTAGCGACTAAACCTCGTGATCCTCATGTTTAATCCTCACCACCTGTCCTGCATCTTATTTTTTTAAACTACTTTATTTTTTGAAAATGAATAAAAGTCAGTCTGAGATTTATGCTGCCTTCACGTGCTAGTCGGAAGGTCCTACTTCCCGTTTGTCGAAATTACGAGCAAATCATGTTCAAGTGCTTTGTTCTTTGAACGAAATGAAAAATGATGGAAACAAGATTTGTTCTTGGGGAAAGCCTAGTATGAAAAATCATTAAAATATTGCTATAAAAAAGATCTCAGAATTTTCCACTCTAAATTACGATTTGAGGGGACGTTCATGTACAAGTTGGCAACTCGTAATTACCGTAATTTCAATAGCACATGAAGGCAGCATTACTTCTGTTTCTTGCTTGGTCACTCTCTGTTTATCTTCCTCGCTTCCTCCATCAACGTCCTCTTTGGTGATGGATGGTGTGTGACATCGTACCGTGAAGCATTACAATATGTGACACAGTGCCGCAAAGCCTTACGCACTTCTCGCAGGAGATCATGCATAGCAAAACGAAGTTGCGTAGTGCTAGAACAGGCGCTTAGGGCATGAAGGGGTAATAACAGAGACACTGTTCTCTCTATTACAAGTCGGTATACCAGCAAAATGATTCTGAAGTTGTTGCTTTAAGATTAAAACATCACATAATGCTGCTTTAAAGTGATTTTCTGTTAGGCATAACATTATGACCGCCTACTTTTCTCTACACTCATTGTCCATGTTCTCAGTTCCACTTACCATATAGCTGCACTTTGTACTTTTACAATTACAGACTGAAGTCCATCTGTTTTTGACAATGAGTGTAGAGAAAAGGAGGTGGTCATAAGGTTATGTGTGATCAGTGTAAGTGCCCTCAAGGCCTTAAAGGTCTTTGAACCAATCATATTTGACTTGTCTTGTTTTAAATAGAGCTGTCACATTAATCGCGGTTTTAACACACATTGTGATTTGTGTTGTACGTGCAGATCGGCATCGTAGGACCATTGAAAATGTTGCCATTTATCACTGGTCTATATTGCTGGAAACAACTGTTGAATGTTGCCTCATTATTCACTTGACTTTATCTGATGAAAGTGAAATATTAAAGATGGTTAATGGAAGGGAAGGAGTTTGTGTATGTGTTATGTGGATCCTTCACCTTTGTCGTCTCTGTCGCTCATTAAACTGATGTAACATAAAAAAATAGCAACCCAAAAAGAGCTACAACTTCTTCGTTCTCCATTGTTCTTTTCAATCATTGTTTTTTCAATCATTCATTGTTTTTTCAATCATTCATTGTTTTTTCAATCATTCATTGTTTTTTCAATCTTTAGCAATGTTTATGATAGCTAACAAGCTAGGCGATCCTCACATTCAGCACGAGAGATCAGAGCACCGTGCACGACAACCAAAACATACATTAAAAACCCACCGTTCATAGACATTTCATCACATTTATTTCCAAAGTGCCTACAGCATACAAAATTAGTCTGAACGGTGTTGTTTGATTTATCATGCTAAATACAGCCGAGTGCCGTAATGAAGGTGCGATCCGTAATGAAGGCTGTCCACTGTTGATGACGCTGCAGGGCATTCAAATAGAGCCGTTTTAGTGACCGAGTTCCCTATGAAGTGCCCTTGGGATTCTGTACCCTGTACAGTGTGTGTAAGGAGCAGGGATACAGATTAGGGACACTTGCGATCGGAATGCAGCCTTTGTGGTCACTGAGGGTGCCGTTGGATTGCAAAATTTAACGAATCTTTTAATCGGCGTTAAAACTTTTAGTGACGTTAATTCTTTAATTTGACAGCACTAGTTTTAAACAAAAAGGGGATCGTGCCTTTGCTGTCTCTGCACCAAGAGTTTGGAGTGGTCTTCTAAGTGGTGTTAGAAACATCCCATCTGTGACTGTTTTTAAATCCAAGCTTAAAACTTACTTTTATTGGTCTAGCATTTGGCAGCTGTTAAACTGTGGAACAATGGATTAAGGACTGTGTTAATCTTAATGCATGTCTTATGAGTGAAAAGAAGCTGGTGATTAGAAGGTGGAAATTTCTTTCTTTTTTTATTGCAAAGCACTTTGGATAAAAATGTGCTATATAAATAATTTTTACTTACTTTTACATTCTAAGTGAGTCTAAAACAGAGTACAAATATTTGCACACCATTAAAACAACATGAGAAGACAAATGTATTGCATTTAGCTTCACAGAAACGGTGAAATGGTGCAGGATATTAACAATCAAAAACAATATCAAGTGAAAATGTACCATTTCTCTTTCTGAATACATTATAAATTCTCTCCAATAACCTGCATGCCCACCTGTTTCAAATCTCTTTTTTATCCTCTGAGCAGCATCTATGTTCTCACAGATATCTCAGCAAAGGAGAAGTGCTCACCAACATAGATTTAGACAAATTTGTGAACAATATTTGAGAGAAAACGGCCTTTTGTGTACATTGAAAAAGTCTTAGACCTCTGAGTTCAGTTCATGAAAAATGGGAGTTGAGTGTTGAATTTATATTTTTGTTCAGTATAAAACTTCTGTTGTCTGCGCTGTCTTAGCACGTTCTGTACGAGGTCTCTGCTGTCTCTGTAGTCACGGCTGTGAGGGTTTGAACGTGTTACGTCAGTTTATTTGTGACGGCGGTGCGAGAAACAGAGGCTGCCCCACTTGTGATTTGCACAAAAGATGAGCAGCATGCTGTGATTCGTGTTTTGTGGTCTGAGGGTGTGTCTGGTGCCGATATTTATCAAATACTTTGTGCACAGTATGGGGAAGGTGTTTTGAGGTGTTAAAACATCTACGAGGAGCCCTACGAGGACGAAGACTCACGTCTGATGGAGAGGTGAAGACGGCGGTGCATTCGTGACAATACAAATACAAAAGCTTGTTCACAGACGGACAAAGTGTATTGATAAGCAGGGAGATGATGTCAAAAATTTATGTTTGTCTTTTCTGAAAGTTGATTAAAATAAATTTTACAGCGAGAGAATGGATCATTTTTGACTCACCCTAATAATATGATTAATGCATTATTTTTGTCTCTGTGTTTTCTTACTGATCAGATCAAGGCTTTAGATCATGCAGTTGGATAAAAGATTATGACTTCTTACTTTCTGTCCACCACTAAACAGCTAACATATTTTCAGCTTTTAAAATCGTATAAATGCATCTTACTTTGAGCCGACAGGCATTTTGGCGTGTGGTTGATGATATGGTGTGATCCACAGGGTGAAGGAGTATCAACCATCTCGGGGTGAATGCTGGCCACACACAGCCGGTCACACTGCGAGGTACGACGATGAACTCTGTGCTCATGGTCCAACAGGTGGTCTGTGAATCAGCCATGAGAGGGAAGGTAATGAGATATTTCACCAGATTTGAAGGTTTCCCTTGAGTGCCATTTTGGTCCTTTAGTCCTAGTGACTGTGTGACTCCTGATGGTCAGATGAACCACCATCAGCTGTGACCTTGTTACATTCTTAGATTATTATACAGAACTTCACAAGCTTTAAAATACAATTTCTGAACAAATATTTCCACATACTAAGAGTGTGCAATCTAAAACTAATTCATCTTAGTCACTGTGAACGGTTCACCATGCAAATTTCATCAGTAACTATATGACTATGATGTGACATATCTAACAAGGCCCTCAATGACTTTCTGAACAAACATCAAATAAAAATAAAGCTATATATTTGATATCCTCGGCTTACTAGTGAATTTACTAGTGAACTTTTGTGTAACCAAGAACAGCAGGACCAAGAACCAAAATGGGTGCATGAAACAAATTCACAGAATGATATGATATAGAGGCTGGGACTAATTTCATAGCCCAGACTGTAGAAACATGACAAAAATCCCATGAGACTCTTCTCAGCAGTGACTGAGAAGGTGCACATGAACCACAATATATGGTTTAATAAACATGAATAATGTTTTTTGGATTATTTTTTGTTTAAAACTAGAAGTAAACAACAGACTACGCAAATTCTTCTAAAGCAAAGTACACATTACACAAAGGGACAACGGAACTGTAGGCTTGCTGTGGTTTGAATAAAAGAGGGGACTAAATACAAGCTCAGCTTACATAGAAGTACCAGAAAAACTAGTATAGCCGTTAATACTTGGTAGGTCCCCATGGGATCTTGGAGGGAACGTTGCACAGTTTGTTGAGGCCCCAGTATTGAATTCCAATGTTAGTTCAGGCAGTGTTGCATGTCTATCACGTGAAACAATTCTTGCCAATCTTAAGTTCGAGGTTTTGCCTCGAAATGCTCACACGTGAAAATTCAAACTTTGCTTCTACCTCTGAAATGCTATGACCCATCTCACGAGCTCCAACTACTAAACCGTGTTGAAAAACGCAAAATCGTGATAACTTGCCATTCTCACGGCGGAAACAGCTACAGAAGCTTCTGCAGATGTCTATCGCTTTATATATGCATTGGCGGACGCAACCAATCACATGCCTAGGTGGCATTGTTGTGGAAGTTGTGTAGGCTCCTGTACCAGTTTTTTTTTGGTGCTTCAGTGTATATGTGTACAGTGCGTACTATCCTAAAATAAAAGATTTTTTTTCTGCTCAGAAGCTTATTTTCATCAAATTGACTTTTAGGATAAAAACAGGAAAAAGAGAGGATTTATTATCTCACTATCTGGTGTCACCCAAATGAGGATGAGTTCCCTGTGGAGTCTGGTTCCTAGGGTTAGGTTTCTTCCTCTTGACATCTCAGGGAGTTTTTCTGTGCCACCATTGGCCCAGGGTTGCTCATTAGAGAGAAAATTTATATACATTTAAAAGTTATGTCTGGATTTTATTTCTTTGTAAAGCTGTTTGGGATGATGTCCATTGTTAAAAGTGCTTTAGAAATAAAATTGAAGTGAACTGAATTGAATGAATGAATGAATGAATGAATGAATGAATGAATGAAACAGAGGTGAAATGAAACTACTGTCTGCCTTAAATGCAGTTTAACGCTCACTGCATCAAAGTATGTGGGAAAGACCACAGAGCAGGACGTTAAGTGATTTTCACTAACTAAGACTCAGAAACACTACGTCTGGTCTCCTCCTCAGTCCAGCTATAGGCCATCTCTCTCTCTCTCTCTCTCTCTCTCTCTCTCTCTCTCTCTCTCCTCCATGCTGTTTGTGTTTTCTGTAAGAGCTCATGTGAGGCAAATCCTGTCACATGACACTATATTGCTATTTTTCTTGACATATACATTTCCAATGTAGACACCCTTATCCAGAGTAACTTACATTTATCTCATTTATACAGCTGAGCAGTCGGGGGTTAAGGGCCTTGCTCAAGGGCCCAACGTGGTGGTGTCGGGATTTGAACCCATGATCCTCCAATCACTAGTCCAATGTATTAACCACTGAGCTACCGCTAAAGTTGAACGCAAAAAAAAAAGTCGTCAACGTGTGGAATTTTACAGACAATTTCCGTTTACATTGGCTGTACTGATGAATTTTTTAAAGCACTAAGGCAATTTTCATTTTTAAAAAAATCTATAGAAGCGTTTTCTATATTACCCACATTGCTGTGTGACTACCTTCTGATTGACAGCGAGTGGTGCAGTGGGATTTAGCCCTCACTTCATTTCTATCAGAAGAAAGCGATGCGGCGGTGCTTTAGTCTGTCCAGCTCTCTCACCTCCTCATCTGCGTTCATTCTGATAGCACAATTAACACCAATATCTCGTCAATCGCTAACTATCTGTGACGTAACTGTTCATCAGTCCATTGTTCCTTACATTTGAGTTACACTGTTTAAATCTCTTTTTCTTTATTATTAAACATTATCGAACCTGTGCTAGCAATAACAATCTCCTCCTGTAAGATTTATTAGAAATTAGCAGCAGAATTGCCCAGCTCATTATAATTATTGACATTTGTCTCAGCCTGGAGTTTTCCTTTACTTGTTTGTAACAAAGCCACTATATAATAAGAGCTTCTGAAACTTAATCTTTTAAGACTTCAGACTTTTAAATCAGGGTCGGTTTTTAATCATTAATGATGAAAGTTGAATGAAAAGTCAATTAATTAATTGATTAATTAGGCACTTAAGCCACGCCTACAAACAAGCAGTGCCACGCATTTAAAGTGGAATTGCTCTAAATGGAGCAAAACTATCAAGGTTTGGGTTCTTTGATTGACTTTAATTGATCATTTTGTGCAATTTGAAGTGTAAAGTGTTTAAGAATTGTAGCAAACTCTTACCTAGTGAAGACGTGGCCCCTGTTTATTATCCTAATCTGGGAATTGCTTGCATTTTGTTTATTTCCTCTTTCGTTGCATTTCATTTCTAAGTCAAAAATCGACACACAGTTGCACACCAAGGGGTTGCTACTTATTCAACCCATGTCAAGCTGCAGGTTATAAAATCATGAAAACCCATAAAAACGCACCTTCTGTAAACGTCGCACGTGTTGTGAATTGTTGAATGGAAATTGTTTTACAGCAAGTTTCGTGTGCTGTAAAATCACCTACCTGAACTATCAACCGTGGACCTTCGCCTCAGAGTCTCCACATCTGTTGACATTGTGGGTTTTTGTTTGTTTGTTTGTTTGTTTGTTTTTATAAGACGCAGCTTCAGCTCAGGGAACGAACTTGTCCTGATAATAAACTTCGGGTCGTGAACGAGCGCGTCGACTAGTGCGCGTGGCCGGTGCGCGCCGCCGATAGGCAATGGAACGTGCGCGCGCATCAAGCGTCGCCTTTTCCTTTGCACTGTTAATAAAGATAGCTAATTACAAATGTGTGTGTGTGTGTGTGTGTGTGTGTGTGAGAGAGAGAGAGAGAGAGAGAGGATTTTCAGTCATGTTCATAAAGGGTTCATAAACATCTACTAAAACTAGCTCTTTCTTCACTGCTAAACCTAACTATCTTAACCAACTGACAACATTTTCTGAGATATTCAACTTCATAAATATGTATACTGTTATATTAACAACTGTAACTAGCTAACTAATATTCTTAAATCTCAGCAGAATAATCAGGATTTTTATATCATAAAATTATTTACAAATGTTTAGCATCTTCAC
Source organism: Scorpiodoras heckelii (assembly GCA_028566435.1). Classification (NCBI taxonomy): domain Eukaryota; kingdom Metazoa; phylum Chordata; class Actinopteri; order Siluriformes; family Doradidae; genus Scorpiodoras; species Scorpiodoras heckelii. The sequence goes on from JAOVVH010000020.1 coordinate 16,106,327, forward strand.
TGTTTAAACTAGCTAACGATCCTGAATTATGTAGCCTGACAGGATTTCATCACTGCTAACCCCAACTGACAAAATTTTCCGAGATATTCATATTCATAAATATGTATTCTGTTATACTAACAACATTAACTAGCTAACATTTTTAAAGATTAATGAGGATTTTTTTATATCATAAAATTTTTTATCATATAATCATGAAATGATTTTTTTCTTATGAAACCTGACTGTATTTCTTCACTGCTAAACCCAACTGACAAACATTTATGATATATGCAACTTGATAAATATCTATACTGTTTTACTAACAGCAGTAACTAGCTAACTAACATTCTTAAATCTCAGCAGATGAATCAGGATTTTTTAAATACTAAAATTATTTACAAAAGTTTAACATCTTCACTGCTAAAACTAGCTAACTATCCAGAATTATGTAGCCTGACAGGATTTCTTCACTGCTAACCCCAACTGAAAAATTTTTCCGATATATTCATATTCATAAATATGTATTCTGTTATACTAACAACATTAACTAGCTAACATTCTTAAAGATTAATGAGGATTTTTTTAATATCATAAAATTATTTACAAATGTTTAGCATCTTCACTGCTACAACTAGCTAACTATTAAGAATTATGTAGCCTGACAGGATTTCTTCACTGCTAACCCCAACTGACATAATTTTCTGAGATATTCATATTCATAAATATGTATTCTGTTATACTAACAACATTAACTAGCTAACATTCTTAAAGATTAAAGAGGATTTTTTAATAACAGAAAATTATTTACAAATGTTTAACATCTTCACTGTTAAAACTAGCTAACTAGCCAATATTATGAAACCTGACAGGATTTCTTGACTGCTAACCCCAACTGACAAAAATATGAGATATTCAACTTCATAAATATGTATACTGTTATACTAACAACATTAACTAGCTAACATTCTTGAAGATTAATGAGGATTTTTTTTATCATGAAATCATTTACAAATGTTTAGCATCTTCACTGCTACAACTAGCTAACTATTAAGAATTATGTAGTCTGACAGGATTTCTTCACTGCTAACCCCAACTGGCAAACATTTATGATATATTCAGCTTCATAAATATTTATACTGTTATACTAACAACTGTAACTAGCTAACTAACATTCTTAAATCTCAGCAGAATAATCCGGATTTTTTAAATTCTAAAATTATTTACAAATGTTTAGCATCTTCACTGCTAAAACAAGCTAACTATCCAGAATTATGTAACCTGACAGGATTTCTTCACTGCTAACCCCAACTGAAAAGATTTCCTGAGATATTCATATTCATAAATATGTATACTGTTATACTACCAGCATTAACTAGCTAACATTCTTAAAGATTAATGAGGATTTTTATAACATAAAATTAATTTACAAATGTTTAGCATCTTCACTGTTACAACTAGCTAACTAGCCCATATTTTAAAACCAGACAGGATTTCTACACTGCTGACAAAAAAGTTATGATATTCAGTAATAAAGTAACTAGCTAACTAACATTCTTAAACTAACATTCTCACTGTTAAAACTAGCTAACTAGCCAATATTATGAAACCTGACAGGATTTCTTCACTGCTAACCCCAAATGACAAAAATATGAGATATTCAACTTCATAAATACGTATACTGTTATACTAACAACATTAACTAGCTAACATTCTTAGGATTTTTTTTTAATCATAAAATCATTTACAAATGTTTAGCATCTTCACTGCTACAACTAGCTAACTATTAAGAATTATGTAGCCTGACAGGATTTCTTCACTGCTAACCCCAACTGGCAAACATTTATGATATATTCAGCTTCATAAATATTTATACTGCTATACTAACAACTGTAACTAGCTAACTAACATTCTTAAATCTCAGCAGATTAATCAGGATTTTTTAAATACTAAAATTATTTACAAATGTTTAGCATCTTCACTGCTAAAACTAGCTAACTATCCAGAATTATGTAGCCTGACAGGATTTCTTCACTGCTAATATTATGTTTCAAATGACCTAGTGACAGGATCTGAAATGTTTAATTCCTATTCAGAATCTTAACCACTAAAACTAGCTAACCTAAACTGGATTTCTGACATTATTACACAATATTCATAAATGTGTATAATCTTTACTCCTAGCATTACCCAGCAAGCTAACATTTCTAACCTGTGTGGATTTCTCAGTATAAATTTCTCAGACTTTTCAAGTCATAAAATTTTCATAATCTTCATTGCTAAAACCTCGCTAACTATACAACATTATTTAACCTGGCAGATTTCTTCACTGCCAAGACTGGCTAGCTATCTTAAATGTCTCACAGATTGCCGAGACGTTAAAGACGTTGTTTCCATAAACATGTACAAACTTTACTGAGAATATTAACTAGCTAGCTAATATAACCTGACAGAAATTATAATGTTGTTTGAGTCGTATTCATAAATGATTCATAATCTTCAGTTATAACACTAGCCAACTGAGTTAAATAACCACCTCTGGCAAGCTTTCTGGGAAGATTATTCTTATTATCATACCATAAATCTGTAGAATATTTACTCTTAACATGAACAAACAGGCTAATATTATGTAATATGGCAGGATTTTAAGCTGTATTCATAATCTTCACTGTTAATGCTATTTTTCACACATGCTAACCAGGGAGAATTTCTCACAGGATATTCAAGTCATATTTATACATTTTCATAGCTAATCTTCACAGCTGATGCTAGTGAAGCTACATAAGCTAACCTTAAATGTGCTCCTAAAATAAATTATACATGTACATAATCTGAGAAATTTTATATTTGTAGCTATATGGTTAGCAGTAAGTACCTTGAAAGTATTCTACAAGGCTTTTTAACTTTTAAAATTAATGCTCATAATCTTCTTTGCTAGCATAAGACAGTTAACAATGCTAACCTGACAGTATTTTAAAACTAATTTATAAATGTATACAGTCCTCACTGCATTCTCTAGTTAAATGGCTAACATATGACCAGATATTGTTAAAAAAAATAAAAAACAAACATCTGATTAAAATAATCAAACTACTCATCCACTCAGTGTGCAAATACAATATCAAATATATTCTGTTTATTGCTATAAACAAATGCACAAAGTATTCTGCAGGCTATAAACTGAAAACCATAATTTAACAAAAGGCTATACCGTGTAGGTTAGCTTTAAAAATATCACATATTCAGTCAAACAGTCAAATCAGAGGATTTATAACCCTGCATGGCTGATGGCAGTCTGTAGGTTAATACAAACATTAAGCATTAGGCACTGATACTGCTGAAAAAAAACTGAAATATCACTTTGTGTCTTACTGGAAATTTGCCTAAAAGTTTGCATTCTTGATTCAGTTAAGAGATCTAATGAATATCCAGTTTGTAATGAACCCATTTTTCTTTCTGAACAGAAAATTCAGGAACATTACAGAGGTGAATCCCAGAGATGTGAAACATTGAATCCCCTTACAAAACCATTCAGATAGTTTCCATCTTGATTTCAATCCATTTAGAAATCAGAACTTCCACTAATAACAATTACACAACCATCAAGATCAAAGAGAAACAACTACGTTACCATTAATTGTGTTTTATCAGGTACTGAAATGTGAAAATGTACTTACATGAAAAGGTACTATTGATCAGTAATATTTCTCTAGTAATTGATGGAAAGTAAGGAATAATTAAGGTTTTTTTTACATAAATATACCTTATTTTATTCACCATGTCATCCATAAAAACCTATACAACATTTTTTGTTTACCTGTATGTATATCTCTTATAGATGCATATACAACTAACAATAATGTTTACCTATAGAATTTCGCATTTGCATAAAAACATTGAAAAATGTTTTTAAATGTGTTCCTTGTCCAAAAAAGCTTATTTTACTGATCACAGGAATGGTGAATTTTTGCAGCAATCAAACTTCATATTTCAAAAGATGAAAGATGACTATTGAGGATATCTCCTACACTGATTTTTTTCAAATGTAAAAATACTGCACAGTACATTATTGTATAAACAGGAGGTTAGTAATGACAGGAAAATATACTACAATTCTTTCTATATTACATATTGAAATACTGTTGTGCCACCAAGATATGAATTTTGTACCTCTGAATTTTAATGCCTAATTTTGAAATTGCATATGAAGTTGTGGCTTTTAATTAAAGTAAACTGAATGTCACTTGACTGAAAATGAAATTCTCACAACACTGTATGTATACAATTCAGTTTTGGATTTGAAGCAAAACCTCAGCTTGCAGACCTCAGGTCCATCGTGAGGCGCTAATAATCTCTTTACATTGGGTCTCATTGATCAAGCTGTTATTTGGATTTTCTTTCCTAAAGAAACAACTAAACCCAACTTTACTTAAAGGTTAATAAACGAGAGCAGCCTTCTGTATCTGTGTTCATTCATCTTTGTCAGGTTGTACAGAATTAAATCTGGTTCCAATAGTAGGAATGTTTAAATGCACTGTGATGCCGACATTTTTAATTCAGCACATCTGATTATTCTGAAATTCAGTATTTATCAATTATGGAACCATTCCAATGATGGTATACAAATTCATATGAAATTTCAATTTAAAACAATGCCAATAATTACAAGTACAAGGCATTCTCTGTTGGAAAACTCTCTAGCAAAATACAATGTGAAAGTGAGCCAAAGCACAATGTGAGCCTGCAGCATCTACAACAGAATGCAGGTGAAAGAAACTAAAAGCTACGGTAAAAAAATAGCCTTTCTGATAGTACTGTACAGCAATCACTTTGAACGGAAGCAGATAACAAACGCACACAACTTTCAAAATAGCATTTTCGGCTTCTTTACAGTCAGTTCATTAAAAATGCCCTCGCATTCACATAGCCTACATCTACAATGAAACTTGCTCATAATTGCACCAGGCAACTTCATATGAAAGTACTGATGATAATAATAATAATAATATTTAAGAATACACTTTCGCTTTGTAAAAAAGTACTAATACTATTATTTGTTTGGATCAGATCCATAACTGCATGAGCTAGGTCTGAGAATGCGGATAAAACAGAGCTACGGAGCCCAGTTCGTTCTCGTTCGTGGTGTATTTCATGCAACATGGTTCACTACGTACAGATTTGCATTTCCTTAATATATAATGGTGTTATGATCCGATCCAATGCACATTGACTCAAAAGTGCTATTGCTCAGTTCGACACTGACGCAAGAGGACATATGAGACATGGTCATCCCCGGGGTCAAGGCTGAGAGAAAACCATCAGCCATATGAGCAAATGTAAATGCAATGCAGCAGCCATTTTCTTACCAGGTTGTGAACCTTGTCCTGTCATGCTCCAAGTAGGCCTGTACCCAACTCTACAACAATCATTCCTTATAATATTATCATTCCAAATCATTTTAAATTAGCAATACTTCAAGTGACCTCACAAGTGTAGCATAACGTTTCTCCAGGATAAAGTTCTTATTTTCTGGTTCCTTGAGGGTGCTTGTTTGTTTGAGTCAGCTTCAGCGACTTCATGTCTCCAAACGTCAATGCACGCTTGAGGTTACCCAGTACACGCTGCTCGGATCTGAAGGTCCACGTGACTCAGAGACATTAATAGCTTAGCATTACTGATAGCAAAACTGGCAGCCTTATTTATGGTGGCAGTCAGTCAGAACCCGTCTGTGCCTCATAACAGTTAAGAAGTTACGGAAACAAAGAAAGCACCAACCAGTTATGGACCTCAGCACACAAACATGCCCCAGATTCTAACACAGGCACAGTGACAGGAACCCTGTCTTACATGTTTCTATCAATGCGTGGTGCAAAGTATCCAGCACTTTTTAACCAAGAGCAAAACAATACAGGACGAAGTCAAAAATCAGAGTCGGCGTCCATCAGTTCCGCCTCCATTAGGTTGGTTCTGGAGTGGATTGGCGCAATCGCTGGTTTCCTGCCCTCTGATCCAGGTGTTGTAAAGCCTGTCCTTGCACCACCCACTGACGAAGGCATCTCCTGCCCCGAATATCGGAACACTCCATTATGTCCACTAGACTGCCAGGCCGGTTGTTTAAACTGACCTCGTCCCTCGTACTGGCTTAGCGTCATTGGGTTGGGGAGGTTAAAGCCAGGCTCCCTGCTACGTTGGTTGGATGAAACATAGCCGAGCCCGCCGTATCTCTCCTGGTATGGAATAGGACACGAAGGTCGGAATTCTAGGAAGGAGCCTGGAAGGACGTTTTCCTCTTGCTGCCGTTGCCGCTCCCACAGGTTAGCCACGAGGCTGCGATGCACCGGGAGCTTGGGGAGGCGAGGGACAGCGCTGGGACCGAACTCTCTGTGACGGGGATTCACATCCTCTTCAGCAGGCACTACTGAGCGCACCTCCTTCTTCCTCTTCTTCTTTTTCCTCTTGCGTTTCATCATCTCGGGGGAGATATCGGCTTCGACCATCCACAGCTTGTTTCGCTCTTCCGGTGGAGGCACTGCGCAAGGATGTACAGTTGTAAGTGATATTAACATTTCAATATTTATCCCATACTTAAGTAACCCTATATATAAGAGCAGCCAATATCACCTAACACATGAATTAATGTGTCTGTGGTGCTTCATTGGCAAAATTCATAATTTTCCTATTAAGATTTAAATAAATATCCATCCATCTGTGTTAACATTGTTACTAATAACTACCAATAGTGGATTAAGTTGATGGATTGTGAATGTTAACCACCAGGGGAAAGGTAAGAGAATTGTTTGTCACCTATTTTTCTTCTAAAATCAAACTTTAAATACTTGAATCAATCAATGAATGTGAAAACTTCATTTCTGATGCTTGAAGAGACCAGAGAAAAGCATCTGATACCACATAATTAAGTACTGACCAGGTGTCCCAGTGGGCGTAACCGAGATGTCCTGAGGTAAAATGGCACCTCTTCGCGCCACCATCTTTGTCACATGCTGGGCCCACGCAGAGGACATTTCCATAGACGGCTCATTCAATTCGAAGTTAATACCCGCTTTGGAAAAGTGACAAATTCCATCAGGGTTTAATTTCATTCATCATAATAACCTTCCTTCATTTCTGAATACTAATATGTACTCATTTGTACATTTTTATTTTCACATGTCCAGCAGGAGGTGCTATACTTACCCACAGGTCCCTCATGGGAGACTGTGTGCATGCTAAAGGACAACTCTTTTTCCGGGTCCATTTGGAGTTCCTTCCGCTTGGAGAACGCTTTGGCTATCATCTTGCTCTTCTTGATGCGCTTTGGCTCATCATCACTGCGTCCAATTATCCTTAGATTACAGGAAAGATTACGTAAATGTGATGCTGGATATTGTATACACAATTATACATAATGACTAAGCCATATGGCAGGAGATAATGAACCAAACATTACAGTTTATTATCAGTAGTGAATAACTTTCAGTCAGACATCTCTTGGGATATGGGAATGGTGGATTTTCTGTATGAATCACACAATTTCAAAAGGGCAATTGTTCAAATAAACCTACCTACACCAGGTGCGCTTCCAAATAAGAACAGTGGCTTTGGTCCACACCCATGTGCTCATGACAATGCCGGTACCAAACATAGAGAAGAGATTGATCTTCTCCACCAGCAGACTGGGCCGGTTTTTGATGGTGCACTCTGGGATCGGTTTCTTGGTCTGGTGAGCTATAGTGACGTTAGCTTCACACCTGGAACAAACAGTATTTTGGATGCCGAATCACTTTAAACATATTCAGTAAGTAATAATAGTGGATAAACAAATATTTAAAAAATGCTTACAGCACAAATTCCCTAAAGCTCCTTTCCCACTCCGCTTGGTTGAAGAAGTCATAGAAATGGCATCCAAAAGTGATGAAAACAAAACCAAATGCTAGAAACCCAAATATGCCTGGGAGAAAGGAAAAAGTCTTGAGTGATATGGATACATTTTTGTAGCTGTCCGAATTGTAATAAAAACCAAAGTGAAAATAAGGGATGTATTGATACTCATACTGGTTTCACACTTGGTTTCATTAAAAACTCATCTTAAACCAACATCTAATTCCAGATGATACTAAGAGACATGAGCCTAATGTACACTGTCATGCTAATCAACAGATTACACAAAATGACAATGATCTGGATGCATTTTTTTTTTTACAATTAATGATAAATCATCTTGAACATAAAACTCAGCACAAGGAGCTTATGATTCACTTATGAAACCCTTATGATTTGTATATGGGGTAGAGCCATCTACTGAATAATGTTCAACCAAATATCCAGCACTTCACTAGCCAATATCTTGGAATGTAAAGGCTCAAACTTTACAAACTTTCACATCCTGCATCACTACCACATTCTTTAGAGGTCCACCAAATTTCATGAAATTTCATCTATAGGGGGTGCTGCACTGCTGTGGATACTTTTCAATATCTCAAGAACCACTTAAGCTACAATTTTGCAATTTGACATCCTACATCACTACCACATTCTTTAGACTCACACCAAATTTTGTGAACTTTCATCCAAAGGGGTGGGGTGGG
>JAOVVH010000020.1:16126563-16143715 GCA_028566435.1 Scorpiodoras heckelii
TAGATAGATAGATAGATAGATAGGATATGCATTGATCTTATACACTGAAGTACCAGAAAAACTGGTATAGCAGTTAATACTTGGTAGGTCCCCCACGGGATCTTGGAAGGAATGTTGCACAGTCCTCACACTGATGTTTGTTGAGGCCCCAGCACTTACTTGAGGCAGTGTTACACGTCTAACACGTGAAACGATTCTTGCCAGCTGACGCTGGTCACGTTCACCCAGAGTCTTTCTCCAGCCACACTGCTGTCGTAAGTTCGAGGTTTTGCTGGAATTCTTGTAGTGACGGTTCGCTCTTTGCTTCTACCTCCAAAATGCTATGACCCATCTCACGAGTTCCAACTATTAAACTGTGTTGAAAATCGCAAAATCGTGATAACTTGCCATTCTCATGGTGGAAACAGCTCTAGAAGCTTCCATAGATATCTGTCGCTTTATATACGCACTGGCAGACGCGACCATTGATGTGTATAGGTGGAGTTGCTATGTATTTTGCTAGTTTTTCTGGTACTTCAGTGTAAATGCCTTAAAAATATTCGTCTCTTTTTTTGTCCACCAGTTACTTCATACCTGAGGGATGGCGAGGCCCAGTGCTATTCCTCCCAGCAGAAACAGGTTGCTGTGGATCCAGTTGACGAGTTTGTCAATGCAGCCACTGGTGTAGATGAAATCACTGGCCTTTGTCATCTCCAGCTTCTGGATGCCATGTCCACACATGGTGTTTATTAGACGCTGTGACAGGACAGGTAAACAAACACATGGGGATTATGCATGGTTACCAAGGAGATTTTCTGAAATACCCAACCAGTCCATTTGACATCGATAACATCACAGAGATCACGTTTCCTCATCCTGATGTTTGATGTGCACATGGACTGAAGCGCTTCGTTTGATTTTATGCATCAGGCTGCTGCCACATAATTGGCTGATTGGATAATTGCATGAATGTGCAGGTCTACAGGTGTTCCTAATAAAGTAAACAGTGAGTGTAAGTACATACAGAGTGGATACATACATCTTGGTTTTGGGTGAACAAATGAAAAAGAAACAGTATCTCTTATTTTACAGTTTGCATGAAGTTACAGCAAATGGGTTTGTGTCAGCACGCAGAGGAAAGGACAATACAAAATAAGATCTCTTTTTCGTCCAGCCCCCTCTTTTTCTCCTAGACAAAACCGAGCTCAATTTAACATCAATATGAGATTTTGTCCATTTTCTCATAATTCGGCTCCTGTGAAACCGCCTTCCTCTCGTCTCAGCCCGATCCCAATTTAAGATCTTAAAATGCTCTTTGTTTCTGCACTGCACTGATCTTTATTTGTCTGAAGTAATCAGCTCCTGAGACAACAGTAAGGTCCAAAAGAAAACTTGACTGGCTTATAAATATCAGAAATTTATCTCAGTGATCAAACTCAAGTCTCTGAGAAGCCTGTGAGAACATCAGAGGAACTCCTGCTTTTGTCACGTTTCTCCTGTTATTCTCAAATTGTTAAGTCTTGGATTGAAATTTCCTTTCGCACATTATTTCTCTTAAGCGGGGGTTTCAGAGAAACGGGTCAGAATTCAGCAAGCTTCAAATAAGATATGATTTATTTCTGATGAGACAAAGTAAATAAGCATTACTGTTAATATCCTTTATTAAATGAAGATGTCTAATTATTAAACATAATTAGTATTATTAAGAGCATGTTTCAACAGATGCCATCTCTAAAGGATTTGCCAATTGACTTCAGTTAACTTGAATCTAAACTAAGGAGCCTGAAAAGACCTCAGAAAACTCACAACAAAAAAATATTGAGATGAGGAAGGTGACAAAAGGCAGAAGAACTTTTCAATGGATTTAAAATAAATGAAGCATAGACAGAAATATACAAGCAAGAAGCAGAAGAAAAATGTGGAAAAAATACCAGAAAGAGTTTTTTTTTTTTAATCCAAAATGATTAGAAGAAAAAGTCCAGAGAAGCAAATGGAGTAATAGGAAAAATATGTTCATATCATATTCACTATTAATACTTTAACACTTCTGACCATTTTTCTTACTTGTGATAATAAAGGAACTTCAGTATCTTCTTGATTAAATATTATCATTTTGGAAATGAAGGATTTGTGATGCACTCATGGTGGTTTAGTCATCTTAAAACATTATGTAAATGTTAATGTAATGTAAACTGCTAAAATAGGTGTATAACAATCACAATTTATTCATTTTTGGAGTCTGGATTTTATTTATTTATTTATTTTTGCTAGAAGTTATGTTGAGATGTAGGACTTGCACCCTTATCTCAAGGTCTTAGTTATTAGGTCTTTCGCCTCACCTCGTCTTTAGAGCTGAGGCAGCAGGAGAAGGGCACGGCACAGCGCTCTCTGCTCGGGTTCTCCTCCGTGCAGTTGAAGTAGATGTTCTTTGACCAGTCCATGAAAGAAATACCACCACAGCAGGCAAACTAGTGCACAACAACAGAATTTCCTCACTGCTAAGCTACACCAGAACAACACAATAACACATTGCATGTGTGACAATAAAAAAATAACAACACAAAATATAATAAGGAACCTCTTTTTGTCCAAAATCAATGAGATTCTGCAAGTCCAGATCATCTCTGTAATGCTCGATTGCATTGTTGATCATGTCCGTCACTTTATAGCGCACCTGTAAGGCGTAGGACTCCAGTTAGAAACACTTACATGAGTTTAGTTTTAAAAACACTGATGAATGAATCATTTGTACGGTACTTCACATCAATATTGTGGCCAAACACAGGGTGACCAGCAGGTGGCGTATTGCTTCCTATTAAGATTTATTTAGGGGCTTTTCTTTCTGTCATTTGAATATCTAGAAAATGTTTAAACATGTGGTGTCTAGAGAATGAACGTCATGATGAGGAAGATTTACAGAGTCCCTGAGGTGACATGGTGGTCATTTGTAATAAGGTTTACCCACAAAAATATGCCTAATGACTAATATTATTATACTTTAATCTTGGAATTATTCGTAAAAGACATACTGGTGCTGAGACATGGATAAACCATTAGGCCACATCACATTAAGTGAATTCTCAAAGCAAGCAGACTTTTTCGCCACTCAAATCCAGACATTTAGTATCCTGTTCTTCAACATATTGCATTACACAATTCATGGCCACATCTTTGGCATCTTGTAGTCACAAGATAATAATTCATGATTATTCATGACGAGATGATTTCTGGCATACGAATAAAAATTCATAGCCATAGCCTATAACATTGCCAGCTCAACAATCTTTGTCAATATGATCAGTTTAAGTTAGTTCAATTTACCTTGTCTGAAAAGACAAAACCTAAAATGCCAGCAGCCAACTGCAGCAAAAAGATGACAGTCAAGCAGATGCAGAACTGTAGGCAAGAACAAAGGTTTTATCATCAGTTAGGACAGATGTTCACAGTATTTTCTCTCAGACCTGTGCTAAAACCTCATCACATGCTTGACACTGCAAATATTATTTTTCCTCCCTAGAACTTGTTCATTTAATGTCTGCTATCCAGTATAAACATGTACTGAGTTTTCTGGGACACGGACTGTTACGTTTATTTTAATGTTTTGTTTTTGCTTTCATTACTGGTGTTTTTGGGTGGATATCTGTCCGTCCGTCCATCCATCCATCTGTCCATCCACCCATTCATCTTTCAAATCATATCTTTGCTGTCATTACTGAAGTTGGTATCTTTGTGGGTGTCCATCCATCCATCCATCCATCCATCCATCCATCCATCCATACATCCATCCATCCATCTGCTCTGCATTGCCATTTTTTCCTCCCTAGAACTTTTACTGCTTATACTGGTAGATGGCAGATATTTTTGCATTTAATATCTGCTATCTAATATAGTCATGCACTTAGCTTATTTGGTACAAAGACTGACAAAATTATTTATAATGTTTCATTTCTGCTTTTTTACTGGGGTCTTTTGGGGTTTTATTTTGTCTGTGGGTGTCTGACTATCAAGCCATCCGTCCATCCATCCATCCATCCATCCATATATCCATCATTCATATTTTTGCTTTCATTATCGGGGTTGGTATTTTTGTGGGTGTCTGTCTGTCCGTCCGTCCGTCCGTCCGTCCGTCCGTCCGTCCGTCCATCCGTCCATCCGTCCATCCATCCATCCATCCATCCGTCCATCTGTCCATCTGTCCATCTGTCCATCCGTCCATCCATCCATCCATCCATCCATCCATCCATCTGTCTGTTCATCTATCTGTCCATCCATCCATCTGTCTGTTCACCTATCTATCCATCCATTCATCTGTCCATCCATCTATTCGTCCTTTCATCCATTCGTCCATTCATCCATTCATCCTTCATATTTTTTCATTACTGTGGCTGGTATTTTTGTTGGTGTCTGTCTGTCTGTCTGTCTGTCTGTCTGTCTGTCTGTCTGTCTGTCTGTCCACTGATCCATCCATCCATCCATATGTCTGTCCATCTACAGGAATGTGAATATGGGGGTGATAAGGGGGATTAGGGAATAGTGTACCGGTAATTCTGTTCTTTGAAATGCCATACAGAGCAATAAAGGGAATAACATTTGAAGTAAAATTAAAAGAAGTAACAATAACTGATAAAATCAGTAGTGCCTGAGTTCAGTCAGCATTCACCACCACTCTAAACTAAGATGAATCTCTTTTGGTTTAGATCTAAAACTGACCGTCTGCAGGAGGCAGATGTTCTCTCTGAGAGAACCCACACAGCCGCAGAACGTGAGGAGAAACATGAGAACGCCGACAATCAGCAGCAGTAAGGAAGGGTCCACCGTCAGACAGGACATCGCCGTCTCTGTATGTGAGAAAGAGAAAGAGAGAGAGAGAGAGAGAGAGAGAGAGAGGGAGAGAGAGACACTAGCAGTACGCTGTAGAGTAGATTCATTTAACATGATCTGAAACATGTACAGGAGATGAACAAACACTGAAACAGACGCTGCCTGATGTCAGGAAAATCATCTCACCATGTTTAGTTATTCTGGCGTATACACCAATGGATATCAGCACAAGTGAGATCATCTGAGAAGAGAGAGACAGTGACCGAGAGAGCGAGCGAGCAAGAGAGAGAGAGAGAGAAGACAATATTTGTCAGATCAAGTCCAAATTCCTGTGCATTTGTGAGCTCATGTATGTGGAAGATGGTAGACAGGGCTCTAGCCAAGCCAAGTGTGTTACACTGCTTTGTGATGCAGCATGAGCATGTTAAAGGACATGCTTTAGAAATGTTGTGCAATTCACAATGGATGCCTTTCTGAAGATTGTTAAAAAAATGTTTGGAGGTTATTTGATGCTGTTGCTGAAACAGTCCTGCTTCCGTTATCAAGTCACACTGCTCCAATTCACATATGCAAATCTTTTTTTTTTACTTACTTGATTGACGAAAACACAGTTTACTGTGCTTATACAAGTCATTCAGTGTGTATTTGCAAATATTCCTTCATCATCATAAGTATCAATGGCCACCTTTGTCCTTAATAAGTGCCTCATTTCTGTTACTGTTCTGTAGATTTTGCCTTGTTTTGCTTTGTTGTCCGGCTGCAACTCTCCTGCTCCTTCTATTGTTAGCTGCCTTTCTAAAACCGTTTCCAGAGACTTTGTGATCTGGTTGACAGGTCACAGTGAGAGTGATCCAGTCTAATTGTAATGGTGCCATTGTAATGTCTGATTGAAGTGTCCTACACACAACCTGCACTGACCGGCCGCTCCCTTAAAAAGACGATTCACATTATGCAAATTCTCGCAGTACCTGTTTGCTCTGTCTTTACTAGCCTACACCGTTACCTTTTAATAGACTCCACAAAAATGTCATGACCTTATGATTCTTAAAATATGGTTGTATGATAGTCATACTCACGGATAACAAGGAAAAGACAAATGCCCTACTGTCTCATACCATGTTTTTATTGATTTGTGTTATAATTACATCTCGCTTAGATTTGGCTGTCCTCATTATATTGATCAGAATGAAGTGAAATGTGATGCTGGTTTTGCAAGGTGTTTGGATTCAGGGTTAGAGAATAAAATCCAGACACTGAGCTGAGCACTTGGGGATTAAAAAAATTTGCTCAAGTTCTATCCTAAGACTCCCACGACCATAGGAGCAAGTGGGGCAGAAGCTGCTTAACAGCTTTACATTGCCTTCCTGTACATTTTAGAATAAACACTAAGATAGTTTTGCTTGTGTACAAGGCACTGAATGGGTTCGAACCAAACTATCTTTCCGACTTACATTCCATCGATGTCGCTTAGATCTGCAGACCAGCTTCTGTTGATGGAACCTAAATCTTGAATGAAGCATAGTGGAGATCGTGCCAGTTGCCAGTTTCTGTTAGGTAGAATTTCACAAAATTTGGTGCACGTCTAAAGATCACATCCCAAAATATTGCCTAGTACAATGGTAGACTTTTGCTTTTGAACATTATTCACGTACGTAGTGCTACTTCATGAAAGAATCACAATGAGCTAGGGTTACACGCCTCCTAGAGGCCAACATGCCATAAAACGTTCACAATCTTTGGCAAAACACACCTAGGGACACAAACTGACTGTTATTTATCAGACATGTGGGGCAAAAACCATACCAAGTTTTATGTAGACTGGTGAAGTCTAAGTATATGATATCATCAAGAAAGAAATAATGGAAGAAGAAGAAGAAGTCTCACAAAAACTATATGGCTGCCAGATAGCTATAATGGTCATAATTATAATCTTTACTTTCAGTAAACCTTTGATAGAAAAGTTTGCTCATCTGATAGATCAAAGTTCATATTACATCAGAGATGTTAATTTTTGTAACGGTTGCAACAGTTTTCTCATCTATGCTGGGAGCACTGGATTTTAGACCACATAGTTAGCTTGTTTAAGTCAACTTTCAACTTCCTATTATGCGATTATTCTACTTTTCCCAAGTGAACTTTATATACACTGGGCTTTAAATGTACAGAAATCACTAAAGCCAGTGCCAAAATCAATTCATAACAAATTTTCAATTCATAAACCACTTATAAAGAGGCAAAATGTGTTAAATTAGTGGTGGGAAATCCATTTTCTAGATCACTGGCTTAATACTAAAGTGAGCTTTTATTGGATAAATGTGTGAGTAGTAAAAGTCAAATTAAAAATTTGTATTTAAGTGCATCTAAGTGCAAATGGCACTGAACTGGAAAAATAACGGAGCAAAAAATGCAGCAATTCCATATTTTTTTCACATTTTACTTCATCCATGTTCCTCAGTACAAAGCCATGCTTTTAGAGATTCACAGTATCAGATTACTGCGGCTTCAATTTCACCGAAACCTCACAGTGTGCTCTGTGAGAATAAAATCCCCACCAAACACAAAACAAAGCACACACTCTCTTATCTCCACAGTCATTTCACATACTTTAATCTGTGTCTCAACACAGACAGGGTGTGCTGATGCTTAAATATTTTCCTGTAATCACAAATAGGAAGTTTTCAAAAGACAAATCTCTTTCTTCTATTCATGACATTTTTCAATATAATTGTATATTTGTAAAGTCATAAGTCATGATTTCTTAGGATCGGATCTAAACATTAAATCTAAATTCAAATCTAAACTCTTAAAAGCAAGAACATGACCTATTACACATCACTGTAATCTATCTGCTGCTGCATATTGAGTTTGTACGGTGACAGCTAGCATTTGGCTAGATTGCGTGGTCAGAGGAATAAGGAAAAGGAGGAACAAAGCTGTTGTTAGATAGAATTGGTCAAAGGGGCATTAATTTACCATCAGTAAGTGATACAGTTTTAAATGAATTTTAGTTGTAGTTTTAATTTCACTTAAATGTATGATTTTATATTTTAACTTCATGGATGAATTTGAAGCTGTACTTCAACTTTAATCAGAGCTCATTTAGTTAGATGAATAGTTACACTTGAGTACAGATTTTTGTCTGTTTTGTATTCTACATTCTGTATTCTGTGTTCTATATTCTGTATTCTACATTCTGTATTCTGTGTTCTATATTCTGTATTCTACATTCTGTATTGTGTTCTATATTCTGTATTCTACATTCTGTATTCTACATTCTATTTTCTGCATTCTATATTCTACATTCTGTATTCTATATTCTGTATTCTGCTACATTCTGTATTCTACATTCTATATTCTACATTATGTATTCTACATTCTATTTTCTGCATTCTATATTCTACATTCTGTATTCTATATTCTACATTCTATATTTTACATTCTGTATTCTACATTCTATTTTCTGTATTCTATATTCTACATTCGGTATTATATTTTCTGTATTCTACTTTCTGTATTCTACATTCTATATTCTACATTTTGTATTCTTTATTCTACATTCTGTATTCTATATGCTACATTCTGTATTCTACATTTTTTCTATATTGTACATTCTGTATTCTATATTCTGAATTCTACATTCTGTATCCTATATTCTATATCCCATATTCTGTATCCTATATTATGTATTCTACATTCTGTATTCTATAGTCTGTATTCTATATTCTACATTCGGTATTCTGTTTTCTGTATTCTACAATCTAGATTCTAAATTCTACATTCTGTATTCTACATTCTGTATTCTATATTTTACATTGCTTTCTACATTCTGTATTCTACATTCTGTATTCTATAGTCTGTATTCTATATTCTACATTCGGTATTCTGTTTTCTGTATTCTACAATCTAGATTCTAAATTCTACATTCTAAATTCTACATTCTATTTTCTGTATTCTACATTCTACATTTTGTATTCTGTATTCTACATTCTGTATTCCGTATTCTATATCCTACATTCTGTATTCTATATTCTATATTCTACATTCTGTATTTTACATTCTGTATTCTACATTCTATTTTCTGTATTCTACATTTTGTATTCTGTATTCTTTATTCTACATTCTATATTCTGAATACTACAATCTATATTATATATTCTATATTCTGTATTCTACATTCTGTATCCTATATTCTGTATTCTACATTCTATAGCCTGTATTCTATATTCTACTTTCGGTATTCTATTTTCTATATTCTACATTCTGTATTCTACATTCTATATTCTACATTCTGTATCTATATTCTGTATTCTACATTCAGTATTCTACATTCTGTATTCTATATTCCATATTCTACATTCTGTATTCAGTATTCTACATTCCATATTCTACATTCTGTATTCTGAATTCTACATTCTGTATTCAGTATTCTGTATTTTACATTCTGTATTCTACATTCTGTATTCCGTATTCTATATCCTACATTCTGTATTCTACATTCTGTACTCTATATTCTGTATTTTAGGCTGTAGTTGACTATCCTTGAAGCTGTCTTCAATTTTAAATATTTAGAAGCAGAGTTCTGCACTGTGTTGAGTGCGAGGTTTCTTCATGACTCAGAGTCCTGAAGATTTAGACTTAAGCAAGTTAAGACTTGCCAAGTTTACATATTATGCAGTTTAGTTTTTCATGGTTTCAACTCATTTAAAATACAATATAATATTAATATTTGCTTTAAAAACCCTCAAATTAACTTGTCTCTCTCTCTCTCTCTCTCTCTCTCTCTCTCTCTCTCTCTGTTTGTCTGTCGCTATCAGTTTCCTTTAATACATGCCTGTTTGTGTCATAAATGCATTAGCTGGGTGAAGTGTCTCACTCTCCTGATATCATGCTGCATCACTTCAACATTCCTGCATGAAGTCACGCTATTGTTGAAATACTCTACAGTTTATTTATGAGGAGATGTCAGAGGTGGACATTCAGCCTACAATAACAAGCACTAACAAGCGTTAACATTGTAGCAACAGATAAATTCTTCATGTTCTAATTTTAAATTGCAATCACACTGTTAATGTTGCTCTGAACTGAAAATGGTTCATTCTGATTATATACTGTACTGTGCAAAAGTCTCAGGCAGCCTGTTGTTTTTAGGTACAACTTTTGTTATTGATTTTTTTTTTGTGCTGCATTATTGAGTCAGTACAAAAAGATTTTGTATTTGCAAACATAACTTTCCAACAAAAATTAAAATGTTTCACAAAAATGTTTGTATGTCTGTAATGATAGACACATTACATAACAGATCACTTTTCAGACAAAAAGCATAATGAAGCCTGCTGGGTTTTACTGCAAAAAAAAAAAAAAAAGAAGAAGTAAGTGTGATGGACAAAGTCTCCAGAAGAGCTGTGACAGATTCTCCAAGACACACCGAGAGCAGCATTCCAAGTGTGCTTACATTTCCTATAACCACACAGGGACATTTTACTGTGCATCATTCCACTCGTCAGTATTTGCCACATAAAATTCCACTTCCTAGTTCGAAACAGTTACAACAGTAGAGGTAGTGAGGTCATCAGCAGCCATGGCAAACTATACATTGAAGTACCAGAAAAACTGGTACTGGAGCCTATGCAATATACATATCAACATCACCTATGCACATCAGTTGTTGCATCCACCAGTGTGTACATAAAGCAAGAGACATCTATGGAAGCTTTTAGAGTAGTTTCCGCAGTGAGAACGGCAAGTTATCACAATATTCAACCTGGTTTAATAGTTGGAGCTTGTGGGATGGGTCGTAGCATTTCGGTGGTAGATGCAAATTTTGGAATTTCACGTATGAGCATTTCGAGGGTGTAACCGTGACTACAAGACGTGACGACTGCAGTGGCCGTAAAAAGACTCTGTGTGAACGTGACCGGTGTCGGCTGGCAAGAATCGTTTCACGTGATAAGTGTGCAACACTGCTTCAAGTAACATCGGAATTCACTGCTGGGGCCTCAACAAACATCAGTGTGAGGACTGTGCAACGTTCCCACCAAGATCCCATGGGGGACCTACCAAGTATTAACTGCTATACCAGTTTTTCTGGTACTTCAGTGCACTTTTCATGAATATAACTTTTAACTTAAAATATGAAAGCTTGTCAGATAAAGACACAAAAGAAAACAAAAGATATTTTGTTATTTGTTATTCTGCTGTACAGCACTTTGGTCAGCTGCGGTTTTAAAATGTGCTTTATAAATAAATTGAATTGAATTTAATTGAATTAAAGATGAAACCAAGAAGGGAGACCAATTTCACCAGAAGCACATTTATCAGGAATCAACATCAACAACTGATTTTTGTCGTTTTTGTGCTTCTTTCACACCGTGCATGTCTGGCCATGTTTTTGAGGAGGCGTGAATTGTTTGTGAACTCCTGTAGAATGAAAAGTACAGCAAAGTGCCCCAGTGAGCCCCCCTCCCCGCAAAAAAAACACTGTGTTGCACTTTTTGCATATGAATAAATGAGTCCTGTTGCTTAGCAACAGCTAGAAGCTTCCAAAAGGTTTCAAAAGCAGCTCACGGGTTTATAAAAGCAACAAGAAGAAGGAGGTTTGTCATCGGATCCTGCCGTAGCCGCATTAAAATTCTAACGAGATAAACGAAGAAGTTAAACTCTTTCATAATATAGTGCGTTCAAAACCCATGAAGAACAGCTGCGTTGTAAACCAGGCACAATTGTTTTCTTAATTAATATGATTATATCACACTCGTGAGACTTACGCAGCGGGATGCAGCACGTTTTATCTACACTTTCAACCTTCAGATATTGAAAAGCAAACAGAATTAAACTACAACACAATCCATTCAAAAGAAAACACACTGTCTATAACATAGTGCTTAAAGTTTCTACACTTCTAGACTTGTTCCAACAGGTTCTTGTTTCTACAGTAACAACTTACACAGAGATATGTACGGCAGAAGATCCCCCCAAAAAAATGCTGAGGCCAAAAGTTTGTGGACACCTGACCATCACACTAGTATGTCCTTCTTGAACATCCCATTACATATTAAATCCTCTTTTTGCTGGTATAATAAGCGCCACTCTTCTGGGAAGGCTTCCCATTACATTTTTGAGTGTGGACATTAGGTGAGGAGGTTCTGTTCGGTCGAGGTCAGGGTTCTGTGCAGGACACTCGAGTTCTTCCTTTCCAAACATAACACACCATGTCGTCTTCATGGTGCTCACATGCTGGAACAGGTCTGGGCCTCCACGGAAGGGAAAATGTAATGCTACAGAGTACAGAGATTTTCTAAACAATTGTGTGCTTCCAGCTTTGTGGCAGTTTGAGGAAGAACCGTATAGGGGTGTGATGATCAGGTGTTCACATACTTTCAACCATATAGTAAAGTGGACTAACAAAGTATGTAGAGAAACAGATGGACTACAGTGTGTAATTGTAGAAGTACAAAGTGCAGCTATATGTTAAGTGTAACTGAGAAAATGGACAATGAGTGTAGAGAAAAGGAGGTGGTCATAAGGTTATGCCTGATCAGTGTAAGTGATAATGGAAACTAGCATCTATCAGTACCATAAAATGGAAAAAAATTACATGTCATTCTTTAATTAATAAGAAAATATATTGGTATAAGAGGAATAAACCACTTTGGGACATGCTGTAATAGGAAAATCATCTACGTAATCTACAGTAACTCCACTTCACGTCAGGTGGCATCCCCTGACCCGGTTATTGATTATTTTCCTTTAACAGTTTGCCCTCAAGTGCTTCCTTCTTACACAATTACAAATGAAAATGCTGTGGAACAGATAAGAGAAAATAAAATACTGCTGTAGGAAAATAATCAACTTCCAGGTAGTAACATTGCACCATGCTGTTGTTGATTATTTTCCCATCCTGTTGTAGGAAGTTCTTTAATCTAGTCTCATATGGAGGAATATCTGAGTTAATCATGGTGGGGAGGCTGTCTTAATATCACTGCTATGCAACATTATTTAGGCTGGTCAGAGAATTATTATTCGGTTCTTTAACGTTTTCTTGGTACATGCTGGGATATATGAAGTATATAGAGTTGTCTCTCTATAGTTTTCATTTACACCTTGAACCCTGAAGTTTGGACAAATAAAATATCAGACAGGACTTCATAATTTCAGCTGCTCACTGACACACAGCTATGAAATATCTTCCTGTTGCACGATTACTGATTCTATAACAAATACAGTGTCCATGACATCTTGAAATCTGATTTTGTGTTAATACGCTCTTATATACATACACACACGAGTATACTCTTAGATAAACACGGTTCCTCGGGGGTTCTTTGGATGGTTAATGGTTCTAGCTTTCTAACCAGGTTGGATTTGGACACTTTTCTGTCATGAAAACACCCTGTAAGCATTTCCGTATAAACTTTCCAAAGAAGGACAAAGCAAAGAAACATTTGGGCTGAGAAAGTTAATACGGTTTACGTGTCTGGAAAAAAAATTACACGTTTCTTACTTGATCATATTTTTGACTTTTGACTATGCATGCAATATGTGAAAAATATGAACTCAAGTAAACGTGTGCGTGATAAATAAAACGATGTGTCATATATAAACATGAAAATCAACTAATTGTGTGTATGTGCGTGTGTGTTTGGGCGGGGTGTCAAGTTTATCACACGACAGATGAAAAAATAATCACATATTTTAGAAAAATTAACAAAAAATTAATAAATAAAAATCTAAGCAATAATTATATAAAATCTACATCAATTAAAAAAAATCTAATGAATATAAAAAATGAACAAAAAAATCTACATTTTTACATTAAAGAAAATTTTTTTAAAAATATCTAATCACACAAAATGGGGGGAAAAATCTAAATTTCCACACTAAAAGTGAAAAAGAAAAAATTGAATATTTCACACTAAAGGTAAAAGAAATATGAAAATATTCAGACTGAAGATGAAATAAGTCTACATTTTCACTCTAAAGACGAAATAAAAATCAGGATGTTCACAATAAAGGTAAAAAGAAATCTAAACTTTAAGACTAAATATGACAAAAAAGAATCACATTTTTCACACAAAGGTGAAAGAAAATCTACATTTTCACCCTAAAGGTGAAAAAGAATCTAAATTTCCACACTAACGCTGAAACTAATCTAATATTTCACACTAAAAGTAAAATCAAATCAAAGTTTTAAGACTAAAAAAAAGCTATTTTTCACACAAGATGTGAAACAAAATCACAATTTTCACTATAAAGATGAAAACTTACTTTTTTTTCACACTAGTAGTAACCTGTGAAACATCTAAAAAAAAAAACATATCTGTCAATTTCCAATATTTTGTGTAGGTTCTCTCTAAGCGCAGGATGTCGTCCGGGAGTCTTGTTTTTATATTTTTATTCATTTGGACTTCCATTAGATTTTTTTAAAAAAGCTTTCAGAAAACTTTCACAAATCCCACATGTGACTAATCAGGTGGTTTTTAGGTGGGATTTTCACATACAGTGTGTTTTTTTTGGCACATATTTCATTTATTTTTACAAGCACAACATATTATTCACCTGACAGGTTTCCTTGGCATGAAATACTCTGTTTTTTTTTCCATGCATTTGAACTGGTTGTGAGTGAAGTTAAAACTGGTTTATGGATAAAGTCTATAATGGAGATTAATGATCAGCCAAGCAGCCAAACTTTGAAGCATTTCTTTCCAGGGAAAAAACAAAACAAAACAAAACACAAAACAAAACAAGTGCACTAACTAGACTACATGGTAATGAAACAGGTAGAGAAGTGAGGGTCAGGGGGGACAGACTGCGACTCACCCAAAATATCGTGTTAAAGAAGAAAAGTAAATATTTGACCACCGGACTGACATAACTGAACCCTTCATCTGTCTGCGCTGCTCCTCTTCTCGCCATGGTCCAAACTCCAGGCTCCTAAAGAGATGAACAGACTTCTGTCAGGTCCTGAAACTTCACTGTTTAAGAAGAAGCAGAAGAAATAAATGTGGAACTGCACATTTCCTCAGGGACTTTCAGCCATTGAGGTGTTTTAGTAGCTCAGAGGCGCGCCTTCGCCCCGAGGCGCACATTTCCAAAGTCGGAGCTGCTGCCTGAACTTGCGACTCACTCACTTGTGTGTTTGTTATTTCCGGATCAGTGTGTGTGTGTGTGTGTGTGTGTGTGTGTGTGTGTGTGTGTTTGAGCTTTATTGGGCGGTCTTCCTCCTCCTCCTCCTTTTCACATGAGTGAAGTTTAAAGCCTCGTCTAAAGTTATGCTTTTCTTACCATGTTGTTTTTTTTCCCGACAAATGCGCCAAAGTGATTTTTGCGCATTTCTGATTTTTAATTAATGCGCAAAAATATAAGTGTCCTAGTATCCTCCTTATATAATCTTTAATAATACACTCTAACCTTAGTCTTTTCTTCCAGATTAGGTTTAGGGATTTTTTTTTTAAAGTGCATTACTAGTGGACAAGTGTTTTAAAAAGCTGCACACTGCATCATCATCTGATTGATTGTTGCGTTTGGAGACAAATGGGATGAAACACTTGGGTAGTCGCGCCCCCCTGTGGCTTTCTGAGGCACGTGTTACTTGTCTAGTCGGTAAGAACACTCACTGTCCACTTTATTAGGAACACCTGGGGCAAAAAAAAAAATGCTTGGGGTGGGGGTGGGAAGGGGTGTAAGAAATGATATTAAAGGTGGAAAAAAAATTCTGAGGTATGTGCACTGGTCTAGTCAAAAGTGCACCGAGTGTCCTCTTTATTATCAGCATTTGTACATTCGTGCGATTATCTAATCCAGTGGTGCCCAATCTTATCCACAAAGGGCCGGTGTGGGTGCAAGTTTTCTTTCCGACCAAGCAGAAGACACACACTACTGAAAGATAAGATCCACTGATTAGATCCGTTGATTAAAAGCAGGTGGAATGAGGTGTGGCTCCTGCTTGGTTGGAAGGAAAACGTGTGCCCACACCAGCCCTTCGTGGATAAGATTGGGCACCAGTGATGTATGTTGTGTACCAAAACTTGCCAAGCTATAAGCAACAGAGATCCTACCCCAGTGTGAGCAAAATGCAGCTCCATGTCATCTTGGCATATGACTATTGCAGATTTTGTAGAGAAAATATAAGGATATATGGAACATTATCAACTCTCAAAACTAATTTTTGATTTATACTGACATTTGATTGATATTGATATTTGATTGATATACTGTATTAATATTGGCAACATTTAAACAGCTTGGGCCTGTTGCAAATGTATATATACATAGCACAAAAAAGAAATTTGTGTTTGGTAGATTATTTCTTTGTTGTAACAATGCTTTGTTGTAACAGTGAATATTATACAGTTGGAAATCCTGTTAATTTCCCTTTTAAATGGTGCCACATTTGTAAAGAACATGCATTTGTGGGATGAGCTGCAGAGCTGAGTATGTGGGCTGCACCCATGAAAAATTTGCCAAATCCTCTCTGCCAATGCCAAACGGCTTATTCTGCCATTGACTCGTTTAGAGTTTGGTGGACTGGATGATTGAAGTTTGAAGAAACAAGACATATTGGCAATTTAACAATTTATTCATTTAACAAACAGGACCCCCAGTAGCATGTGGAAGAACCATACACAGCCACGACAGCCTGGGACCTCCTCCTCATGCTGATCACCAGCCTGGTCACACACTGATGTGGGATTGTATCCCATTCTTCAACCAGCATTTGTCGCAATCAGTCAACGTGGTTGTGTTGGTCACTCTGGCACGAACAACACACCCAAGCTGATCCCACAAGTGTTCAATAGGGTTGAGGTCAGGACTGCTGGCAGGCCATTTCATAAATCTCCACTTCCAAATTCTGGAGGTGGTCTCTTATGAACCCCGCTCTGTGGGGGCAAGCGTTGTCATCTTGGAGGATACAGTTCGGTCCCAGACTGTGGAGATATGGGATTGCCACTGGTTGCAGAATTTCATCTCAATATCTCTCTGCATTGAGATTGCCCTGACTGGCAGAACCTGGGGGTACCAGAAGCTTAAAACAAGTGTCAATAGCAACAGCAAAATAAGCTGTTTGGCATTGGCAGAGAGGATTTGGCAGTTATTTCAAGGATGCAACCCACATATTCAGCTGTTCTGCTCATCCCACAAATGCATGTTCCTTACAAATGTGGCACCATTTAAAGGGGAAATTAACAGGCTTTCCAACAATATAAGATTTATTGCCAAGAACCATTGTTACAACATAGAAATAATCTACCAAACACAAATTTCCTTACTTTTTGTGCTATGTACAGGGGTTAGACAATGAAACTGAAACACCTGTCATTTTAGTGTGGGAGGTTTCATGGCTAAATTGGACCAG
>JAOVVH010000020.1:16218944-16233526 GCA_028566435.1 Scorpiodoras heckelii
TGTGTGTGTGTGTGTGTGTGTGTGTGTGTGTGTGTGTGTGTGTGTGTGTGTGTGTGTGTGTGTGTGTGTGTGGGTAGGTGTGCTCATTTTCCCATATGCATTCATTAGATTTCTCGGTATTACACAGGTGCTTGTTTCAGTCTGAACTTATGCTGGTTTACATCACACGCAATCTGAAAGTCTGGGGTTTTTTTGCAGTCATGTTTGTACTATTTCACGTATTCAGTTCGTGCACATATTTATCATTTTGTGTTTTTGTTATGATAGACCTATCGTGTGTTATCTCTGGCTTTACATTTTCTACATACTTTGGAAACTCACCTTTTATTCACAGGATTTATTCACATACAATTTTTTTTTTCTGGTCCAGAAATGATTCCTCTCTCCAAGCTGGATCAGAGCTCCTCAGCCCTGTGAAGGGCTTCTTTTAAAAGTTAAGCCACAAAGCATGCGTAGCTCTAACACAGGAAGTGGTCTGGTTCAGAAGAAGAGGAAGGGTTGTCAGCGGTTTTGTTGTAATTCCTATTCACCTCGCAGCTACCTCGAAAACTGCTCCTTTAAGAGGACACGATTTAATTTGCTGGGTAAAAAATGTAAATGCAGACTCAAAAAGCTTCTTTACGCCGAACTGAGGTTACCGGAAGCTTTCAAGAAACCATTCTGAACCATGGGAAGTTCCCATCCCATCTCACTGCTTGTACACTTTTCAACAAGCATTCTTGATGGGTTCATTGGATACTCAATGGTCAGGGAAGCTACTCTGTTGAGAAGGTTATACAGAACTTTTAAGGTGTCCTACAGGGAGCACGTAAGAGTCCTTACTTTCTAAGGGTGTACACTGGGTGCTGATGTCACTAGAGGCATGTTAATTCACTCCCAGAACTTTTCTGATTGAACACTTGTGCAGAAACATAACAGACGTACAAGTTTTCCACTTTACCAATCAAGCCAAGACATAAAACATGAACAGCTCGAGTCACTGCTCTAATGTAAAGCAAGAAGGTTGGACGTTTAGTGAAGTCTTTAAGTGTTTATTCAATGTCACCTCTCACACTCTTACAAAAAAAGAGTTCATGGTTCGCTAAAAGGGTTCTACTTAACAACATCCTGTTGTACAACCATCAAGAGTTCCCCTATAGGGATTAAACCTCGTGCATTCAACCCGTTCCTGGTCTGCAGAAAAGTACATACACTGAATTAGGTACACAACAGGTTCCTAAAACTTTGGCCTTGGTTTCTTTTGTGGAAGCAGTCCCAAAGTTCTTGAGTTCCTGAAACAGGTCTTGCTATGGAAACATATCTAACAGGCTCGTGGTAACTAGTCTAGCTTGGCATAAGGTCTTATTCGATATTCCATAAGAGGTTCCCAAGCCTGGTCCCGGAGAATGCGTTTTAGTGTTTTTCGTGCTTGGACACACCTAAACAGCTAATTAACAACCCTTCCTGAGTTGAAGAGGGTGTTTTAGAGCATGGAAAGGACTAAAAGGTCCAGGACATGAGGAGGTTCTCCAGGACCAGGGTTGAGAACTGGTGGGATAATTTATTTATGAGATCAAACTGTGTTGTCTGTACTTTACTTCATGGGGTGGAAAGAAATCCTGAGGTTATATGTGAGCCTCTGCTTCTGGCTGTGTGTGTGTCTGGAGACTTCAGGCTGAGGAATAGAGCATTTTCTGTCTCTCTCTCTCTCTCTCTAGCAAATATACACTCACACGCTCACTATGGAAGGCCAGACATTGGAAGGAGAGTCTGTGCGGGAGAGAGCTCAAAGCAAAGAAGTCTTTCCCTGAAGCAGAAGTCTCCACGTGCATCAAACAGCCGTTTGACTGATTTAATGAAGACAATCTGCTGCACGGCCTCTCTCATCCACAGCACTGGCATAAAAATGCAAAACGCTCTGTCAAGCAGCAAATATGTGCTTCGCATTTCAGAACACAGTGTTTGTGAGGCTCGTGTAAGCCGTACGGCCCGTGTCCCAGGGTGCACCTGAGTGGCCAGAAGGCAAGAGGAGGTTGTGGAGGTGGATCTGGGGTGGTAAGCGATCCAGCTGTGTGTCCCAGCATGCTTTGCGGCGAGTGGTGGGAGATCAATGGCGAGGCAGCTCTGGCAGATCCGTGTGCTGAGGTGTCAGAGCAAGCAGCCTGCTGTATATCATTACCACGGCATCTCGGCTGCCTGCTGCCTGTGACTAAACCAGATAGAAGGGAGCCTGGTAAATCAAAGACATGTGGGCTGCACACACACACACACACACATACACGCACACACACACACACACACACACGCACGCCTCTCTGTCGTTCTGTCTCTTCATCGTCATGTCCGGAACTTGCTTTCCAATGTTGCTTTCTTCCTCTGACACATCCATCCTTCTTAAAATGCCATCATTCTCTCATTCTACCTTGTGACCTCTTCACATCCTGTTTCACTTCCTCTGTTGCCTTTTACCTCTCTCTCTCTCTCTCTCTCTCTCTCTCTCTCTCTCTCTCTCTCTCTCTCTCTCTCTCTCTGTCGTTTTCAAACTGCCAGTGGATGACTCATTGAAGAGAAACATTGAGCTTGTGGTGTTTCTTCCTCTCATTTTCTCTCCTGGACTCTGTATCTTTTCGTCTCTTTCCCACCCTCCCAGTCCATATGGCTTTCAGCACTGACTGCTCAGGAAACCAGACGTAGGCCAAACTGGCCACACATCACTCACTCTCTCCATTTGCCGACGCACCCAGGACGCTTTTTCTTCCTCCCTAGCTCCCTCCCTCCCTCCTTCTCTCTCTCTCTCTCTCTCTCTCTCTCTCTCTCTCTGTCTCTCCTTCCTTCCCCCACTCTCTCAATTTGTTCCCAGTAAGAAGTCTGATAGGGCACATTGTAGTGCAGAGAAGCAGCGGGGGAGGCCACTGTAAAAGCGTCGCGGCTGCTTAAAGCTACTTTATTCTCTAATAAAAACATCCATCGTCATTGCCGTGGAGGGAAGCAGAGCGACGGAGAGCCTGTGTACGGCGTTACACTGGGCTGGGCTGTTCAGCTCACTCGATCTAGCACACAGCGTGATGGTAGTGGGTTGCCTGAGTATTAGGCTCATGTTAGTGATTTGTAAGCCCCTCTGAATGACAGCAGTGCGTGGCGAAGCGCCGCTGGAGTTGGTGTTGTAGTCCCAGGCATGGCGGTATACAATATACAATCCAACCATTAACCTTCCCTAACTCCACAACTCCTGCTCTGAATATATTACAAGTGAGAGCAAACAAAACCCTCAAGGCAATAAAAAAAAAAAAAGGCAAAGAGTGGGCGACTATGTTATAACACAGCTGAATTCTCATTTCTGATTGGTTCCTTTCTAAATCTGGCAGTACATTTTAATGCACTCGTTCTAACACTTATAACCTTTATGGTGGAAGCGCCACACGATAGCATAACTTGGCATAATTCAAATAAACATCTTAAAAGGTGTCATTTAACCAAAATGAATCATCGAATCATATTGAGAAGCTCTGTATGGAGCTGTTGGAAGGAGTCTCCAGTGTCAGTAGTTTTTTTTAATGCTATGTGAAAGGAAAGAGGAGGAGGACAGAGAACATAGGAGTTTATGCTTTGCTTCATCGCTGTCGTGACAAGCTGTATTTTCTGTGGTGCAACAGAAAAGCGTTATCATCTGGAGATGGCGAGTTTGAATCCTGATGATGCCACAGCCATCCATGACCGAGAGTCCAGAAAGCAAAACTGACCGTGCTCTCAGAGAAGGAGTGGCGGCTTACTCCCATACCCTCTCTCACATATCAATCACAGTGAAGCTAGCCAATCATGGGCGTCTATGAGCTCTTGCATACAGAAGTGGGCGTGAGTCTGTTACTCCGCCCTCTGGGGATGCATGAGCATTCAAACTAAATTAGGGAGAAAATCAAGGAAAAAAGAAAAAACATGCGGTTATGGGTAAGTACTAAACTTTGTATCAGGTCATATCACATCACCGCAGCATTATTTTCTAATAATAGCACACCCCATTACTTTCTATTACTTATTTTTATTTCATCCTTTCCCCCCGTTCTATTAATAGTACATGGACACTGTTGGACTTCCTGAGCCCTTTTTCACACATGTAATTAATCAAGACACATTTTATTATGAATAATGAAGGCAAGTCAGAATTCCCTGAAATCCCAGGAAGACTGACATTTCCATAAGACCCAATACCTGACCTTATAATAAGACCTAGTCCCAGGAATTTCTCAAGAAAATGATGTAGATAATTCGATGGTTATTTATCTTATAATGCACTGATGCCTTTAGATGCATTTACAGGAGAAACATTTGAAAATTAGAGTGAAGTTTATATTAAGGAGCTGTTTGCCATTTTTTTTGTCAAATGCATGGGACACAACGTCATTTATGAGTGAACTGCACTGAACTTATGAGTGAAAAATACATTCTATGTAAGGTGTGTTAGGGCGCTTTCAAACTTTACTGTTGCGTTAATTTTTTCCCCAGAAGAAACGCTGGTGCCTTCTGTGCTGGGACGTTTTTAATTTTCTGTACATTACATACGACTGGCTTTTTTTCTTCCATGTTTAGCTTTTTTCTTGCCCCATAAATTGCTACCTGATTGGTCAGAAGGCAAAAACAAACAAACAAGCAAACAAACAAACAAACAAACAAACCCAATTCTTTGGTATGAACTTCATTTTGGAATAAACTTGGAAAACTCGGTCAAGCAGCAGCGCTGTTTAAAAGCAGCCATGTTCTGCCCATTTGTGGCCATTTTCTGAAGAGTTGAGGAAAAGTGTGCGAAAACAACACCCTTATACGTCACATACGGTCTAAGTGCATTCCTGAACCCCTGATAAATTCTGGTTGACACAAATCCCGAGCATTACTGGTTAAGGTATGCCAGTTATGTCCTGGATTTTGAGTGTGAAACGTTATTAGCACTTTCTAATCCCTTAGCTTTCCTGCTGGCAAACGAACAGCACCGATGTTATGGCTTGATGCAGCAAGAAACAAAAACATCAGCCCGTGGTAAATTTGATACTTATTTAGCAATTTTACAATTTCAGTAACACGATACAGGGCTGCACATGCTGATGACTTTGGCAAATCAGGCATCATGTGTAGCTAATGTGATGCTCTGAGCATGTGTGCCTCAGCTGGAGATATAGGTCAACATCACAGTGAGGCTCTTTCCTCCATCTCTCTCCCTTTCTCCCCCGCCTTTTCTCTCTTAACTCTCAGTAGAAAGCCAAAGGAGGGGGCATGCTCTCTCTCTCTCTCTCTCTCTCTCTCTCTCTCTCTCTCGCTCTCTCCCCCTCTCGCTCTCGCTGTGCAGCCCACAGAGGAGCCCATCAGACTGGGCTTGGTGCCCGGTCCTGTCCTGGCAATGCCGACAGGCCGCTGGACGCCCATCAGTCTTACTGCACAGCCCTGGAGTCATCATCCAGAGCTCCTCTCGACTCCTCTCATCTCCTCTGCCCTCTATTCTCATTTAGGCCTTAGTTCGGTCCAGTGTTGTGGTCTAAAATGAAGACATGCAGAACATGAAAAAGCCTAAACATTCACCCTTGTTTTCGAAATCTACAAATAATTTATACTTTACAGCATGCATTCAGTCTCTAAAGGAACTGAGGTGATATAATAAAAGGGATCAAGGGAACAAACATTTACTGTTGCATCCCATGATAAAAATGGATAAAAATTTTAGAGCATAAATACTTGAGCATGGATTAGCTGGATGACCGCTGCCACGTCGAATCAGCTGCCTGGAATGTTTCACGTGGGTCTTCGAAGGAAGACACACTTCTCTTTATGCAGCCCAGGCTGAGCCTGAGGCCCAGTGAAAACCTCTACATTTCACCAAACTCTGTCATTTCCTTGTATCAGCAGTCTTTCTAACCCTGTGACTGCTAACAAACTGTATTAAACTGGCAGTGAAATAAACACAGTTTAGTTTCAAACCTGTCTAGCTGTTGTAACACATGAACAGAGGGCTCTTTCCCCAGTTATGAACAGAACTGTAACACTGTTCGTCCCGTAGATAACAACATTTACATTTTACATTTACGGCATTTGGCGGACACCCTTATCCAGAGTGACTTAAATTTATCCCATTTTTACAACTGAGCATTTGAGGGTTAAGGGCCTTGCTCAGGGGCCCAACAGTGGCAGCATGGCTGTGGTGGGGTTTGAACTGACAACCTTCTGGTCAGTAGTCCAATGGCTTAACCAGTGAGCTACCACTGCCCCTAAAACAGTTGGAAAGTCTTCAGCACAGAGGACTATACTCTTTGTGGTCGCTCAGTAACAACGTGACAAGCTGCGATTAATTTTACATCTTCATTATTTTCAAAGGCGTCTTTGCTTTACAGCGAGTCTTTGCACGCGTCTAAGACTTCTGCATCGTACTGTACAGTAATTAGCTGAGTGTCTTGGAGAATCTGCCACAGCTCTTCTGGACACTTTGACTGTCACACTTACTTCTTTTTTTTTGCATGTAAAACCCAGCAGCCTTCATTATGTTTTTTGTCTGAAAAGTGGTCTGTGGTTATGTAATGTGTTGCTTTTGTTACTGATAACACAACAGGGTGCCTAAGAACTGTGCATCCAGTAACCAACCAATAGGAATGCAGCAGGAAATGAGGGAAAGACTGTTTATAGCTGCTACAACGTAAATGATAACAGGAGCTAGTTTGTTTCTGGATGTTCCATAACGTTAAATGTAACTATAAATGGATAAAAAAAATTATCAGACGTGTCATTCTTTAAATAAAAAAAATAGCAATTGGCAAATTAGCAAATTGATGTACTATAAGAGGAATGAAACTACATCATATTTAATTTCTTACATAAGACATACTTAACACTTATCAAAGAAGATGAAGAAGAAGGAGAGAGAGAGAGAGAGAGAGAGAGAGAGAGAGAGAGAGAGAGAGAGAGAGTTTGGAAAGCTAATGACAGCAATGTGTACTTGTAAAGAGAAAGTGGGATCTTATGCCTGGTGCACACAAATCTTAACCGATTTTACAAACATGGGAGACCACACAGAACAGATTTAAGGGATTTTTAAATATTTTAATCGTAAGAACACACACAAGACACAGGACCCCACACTTGGCGTTTATACTAAGCGATTTCAGGGTGATGATTTCAGGGAGAAAATCACATGAACAAACGTGACTTGAGAGCAAAAGAAGCAGCGAGGTGGACTGGCGTCGTCGGCTGGCTGCGCTTCAACTGTAGATGTAGTCAGGATAAGAAGAGAGAATCAGCAAGCCTTATGCTAACATTGTTGATATTTGCACGCAGGTGTTATTTGTACACGAATAATGAATAAATAAATTTCTATGTGAGTACGCAACATCCGGTTGGTGATGCTTCCTGATCAGTTCGCTCTCATTGGCTATTGTGGGTTTCTGCTCAATATTCCATCGCTGCTCCTTTCGCACTACAGGATTTTTACTGGTTTCTCCTTTCATACTACAAAATTTTTAATCATTGCTCCTTTCGCACTACAGGATTTTTCATCGTTGCTTCTTTTGCACTACAGGATATTTAATCATTGCTCCTTTCGCACTACAGGATTTTTAATGGTTGCTCCTTTCGCAATACCAGATTTTTTAATCATGGCTCCTTTCGCACTACTGGATTTTTAATCATTGCTCCTTTCGCAGTACCGGATTTTTAATCGTTGCTCCTTTCGCACTACAGGATTTTTAATTGTTGATCCTTTCACATTACCTAATATTTTTTAATCATTGGTCCTTTCGCACTACAGGATTTTTAATCATTGTTCCTTTCTCACTACTGGATTTTTTAATCGTTGCTCCTTTCGCACTACCAAATTTTTACTGGTTGCTCTTTTCACATTACTGGATTTTTAATCGTTGCTCCTTTCACACTAAATAAAATATCAAGCATGTTGGATATTTACGATTTACGATTGGGGAGGCTCAGATCTAGTCAGGGGGCAATAAGATTAAGTCTGTAAACTTACACTACAGGATCTTTTGGGCAGATTATCAGTTCAGATCAGCCTCAAATCGAGGTACTCCACTGTGATTGGTAGGAGGAGCAAATCTGACCCAAAATCAGACTGAAAGTCGCCCCAATGATCTTCTTGTGTGGGGCCAGGATTAACGCATTTGTTATTCGGAAAACAGAGTAATATTTAGCATTCTAAACCTTGATCAAGCTGTCTGACAATGTATGTACGTTTGATAAAAGATTAGACCAAAATTCAAATCAGCTTCACAGTAAACACTGCTCTAATCTTATCCTATTTTGTTGCTCTCTCCTCTCCTGTCCTGTCCTCTCCTCTCCTCTATTCTCCTCTCTCTCTCTCTCTCTCTCTATCCAGAGACCGCAGACTGAATGTCACCCTCAGAAACAATGCAGAACCATGACAGCGGGGGACTTTAACACACATCAAAGCCTACAGAGCCACAACAGAACAGCACACAGGGGGACGCAGGCACAGGACCACGACGACTCTCAACTGAGTTCAGATACACAAATACAAACATACATGAACACACAGGGAGACAAAGAAAGA
Source organism: Scorpiodoras heckelii (assembly GCA_028566435.1). Taxonomy (NCBI): domain Eukaryota; kingdom Metazoa; phylum Chordata; class Actinopteri; order Siluriformes; family Doradidae; genus Scorpiodoras; species Scorpiodoras heckelii. Next base: position 16,227,478 of record JAOVVH010000020.1, read on the forward strand.
TGCGAGCCTGGAAAGGAGAGTGAGAGAGAGTCAGAGAGAGTGAGAGAGAGAGAGAGAGAGAGCAAGAGAGAGAGAGAAGGACAAGTACTGAGACGTGACCGTACATACAAACTTCTCGAGGCTGTATGGAGAGAGAGGGAGCGAAGGAGGACGAGTGATGAAAGGTCAGCCTGGGAGACTGATTAAAATCCGCTGCATTGCCTCACTGTCCCTCCAGATTGATTATTCTGGATCCTAACACATCAGCTTCCTAAGCATCTCTCTCTCTCTCTCTTTCTGTCTCACACTCACACACACATACACACAGAGGAAGTGGGCAGTGAAAGAATTTGAGGCTTAGTATTAATATTTTCTAAAACTTTTGAGCTATGAACGAAAATAGTTTTTTTTTTTTTGAAGATAGTCAAATATTAGGCTCATAAGTTAAGTGTTTAAATGTGTCTAATAATATTTGGCTATTTATCAGAACCATTAAGCTTACCGGTAATAGTTTTTTTTTTTAGTTATCGAAGTTTGCATTAAACATGCTCATATCCAGTGACCAGTCAGACAGGCTAATAACTATAAATACAAAATAATTTTTTCTTTTAAAATTTAAAAATAAAAATAAAAATATAATAATAAAGCAAGAACAACAACAACAAAAACAACAACAACAATAATAATAATAATAATTTTACAAATCCATGTTTTTATTTTTTTTTATTTTACTGGACTTGCAAATAATTTGATTTAATATAAACTGCTAAATAAATTCCACAGAGTGTGGCAGAACTTAATAAAAACTGTTTTAATGTCCACAACAATATGTTGTATGTTTATTAAAAGCCATATAGCTTTCCAGTGGCGTCGTGCCAATCAATTTAGACGTCAATTTACAATATTTTGTAAAAATGCATAAATTAATTATTCAATCAATCAATAACCTGCCTACCTAACAAAACTTGCAGTCAGGTTAACCCCGGCCTAGGCTTAGCTTAAATGAGCAAGCTTCCTTCTCCAGATCGCACCTCTTTATCCCCACCTCATCCCCCATCCCTCACCCCCCCATCATCCAGTAAACAAGATTAGCTATATTTAGCTGTTTACAACTGCTAGATAAGCAAATGTTATCCCAGTAGCTAAAACTGTCAAATTATATCACGCACATGTCTACTTGGGTAGCTGATGAATCAATATGCTGGCACAGACTCACCGTGAAGCTGCATTATTAACTTAAGTTCATGTTAGCTAGCTAACGTTAGCTAGCAAGGTTTCCCATCCTTTGTTATAATGACAGAGCATCTACAGCATGTTTGTCAGTTTGTAGCTTTGCTTGTACTATTTTCTGGCTGACGTTAACTAGCTAGCTAGCTAAATGTTACACTGCCACACTTGCCTAATTCATTTCGTTCTCACCACATAATGCATTTTGACAAATGTGAATAGTTACATGGATCGGTGTGTACTTAAATGGTTCAATTAATTTAATTTTTCATTTTGTGCGGACGTGTGATTGTTCTGTGTGCCTTGTTCGTTTTCTAGTCTGATTGACAGTCTCAGGAGTACTACGGGACCACTTAAGTGACCTCATGGTCATTGCTATGGAAGCACAAAGACTCCACTCAGGGTTAGAGATGCTTTTTTGTGCATCAGCTGATAAGAGAAGAGTAGCAGTGGTTGTGCTTGGTGGACGTGCATGAATGTGCTACATGTATGTAAAGCTTCAAGAACATTAATACCTAAATGCATATGTGTGTTTTATACTTATGTCTTGCATCTGAAAATGGTGCTCACCCACACATCTGGTTTCCATTCATGAATTTTCCACTGACACTGGCTAATAACTATAAGAACTCTGTGCTGTGACTTCTACCATAATCACAAAATGAAATAATCAGAGATCCCATGCATGCACATGGGCTGACTCTTTTAAAGGAAATGTTTAACAGGCATGCAAAGAGTCAAATCAATGCACTGTAGTCCTTACTAGTTTAAATGATCATGCCTTTGTTTATAATTTCATAACTGGTTATTACGAGTTCAATGAAGACGTTAACTCTTTTAGACCTGGAAAGCTTGTAATTACCGTAATCCCAACATGATAGGACATGAACACGCATTTTACTCTGCATTTAGATTCATTTATGCAAAAACACACAGAGTAGTCGATAAAATAAAACCTATCTGGTGTTCCGTTGTACTGTATATGAATATACAGCAATCAGACACTCTTAATACAAAGACATGCTTGTAATTCGTTCTCCATGTTACGCTCACCACTAGTAGTCGAGGCTGATGCTGTTTGCTATCTTCTAGAAAAGGGTCACAGGATAAGATCGTGACGAATCGGTGAAGGAACGTCATGACTGATACGACCTCAACAGGAAATGAAAACGGGTGTCTACGTCATCGGTTCCCATTAGTTTCTGAACGTCCACACAACAACACAAATCCTAGAGTTTTAAATCTAAAACTGGTCTGGCACTGGTTCTCCATTTCAGACGCTTGAAAACTCCAGGCATAAACCTAGCAAAAGTGATGCATTTTAAAACTAAAACATACACTGAAGTACCAGAAAAACTGGTACTGTTGCCAGTGCAAAATACATAGCAATACCACCTATGCATGTCATTGGTTGCGTCCACCAGTGCGTTTATAAAGCAATAGACATCTATCTATTTAACAGCTTCTAGAGCTGTTTCCGTTGTGAGAATGGCAAGTTATCACGATTTTGCGATTTTCAACACGGTTTAATAGTTGGAGCTCGTGAGATGGGTCATAGCATTTTGGAGATAGCAAAAGCAAAGTTTGAATTTTCATATATGAGCATTTTAAGGCTGAACCGTGACTACAAGAATTACAGCAAAACCTCAAACTTACGACAACAGCCTGGCCGTAAAAACACTGTGGGTGAACGTGACCAGCGTCGGTTGGCAAGATTGGTTCTACGTGATAGGCGTGTAAGACTGCCTCAAGTAACATCGGGATTCAGAAAACATCAGCGTGAAGACTGTGCAACGTTCCCTCCAAGATCCCGTGGGGGACCTACCAAATATTAACTGGTGTACCAGTTTTTCTGGTACTTCAGTGTATTACAGTGGATGTAGCCTAAGGTTGCATGAATCAACAATCTAGGATAGAAAGAAATCAGCCTCAGCCTCTCTTCTCACTTCTTCATACCATTCTGTGTGTTTTATTAGAATATTGTGCTCAGTTCCCCACCAAAAAAAACCCCACCCAAAATAATCCACTCTGAGGCGTCTCATACAGAAGCCAAATATGAAACATTATACTGATAACTTTTATCTTTAAATGACAGAGCATTGCTAGGTCATTTCAACAATTTCAGCATAGGTGCTTAGTTACAAAATGAGTCACTTGCCAATGAAAGTAACAAAATGCAGATATTGTTACTGATATCATGTTGTACTTGGTAGAAATACGCTCGTACAGATAGAAATGAGCAGATGGGAAGAAAATGAGATAAAAATGAGAAATAGGTAAATAGAAATCGAGGGTGCTTGACAGACAGTGACCTATCTATAAGATGATGGGTTACCTAAACATACAACCTCAACCTCTCTCTCTCTCTCTCTCTCTCTCTCTCTCTCTCTCTCTCTCTCTCTTTCTCTCACACACACACACACACACACACACACACATCATGTCATTTAGTGAAAGTTGTGCAGATTTTCCTCTCCCAAATCTCCCAGCGTCTGCCTGTAATGTTTAATTCAAATGCAAACAATGCATTTCTGCAAGAATGTATCAATTATTCAGCTTTTCATTATTGTTCTGATGAGGACTGCACAGCTGCGGCGTGCTCGAACCGTGGCAGCCTGTCTCGCCGGCACAGCACGGCGGACCGACCGTGAGGCTTTTCTTCTCCACAATCAACACACTCTAAAGGAGATGTTCTCTGACAGCTACGCAGGAACCAAAAATAAATCCGCCGCTCAGTAACGCACACTCACATACAGGCACAGTCACACTCGTACCCCCCCTCCCAACCTCCACATGCACACACACTTTTTAGTTTCTTTGAGCAAGCTGCTTAGTGGAAGATCAAAAAGATTTTTTTCGGGCTTTATGGCAGTAGAAATATGTTTCTGTGGAATTTGCAGGCTTCAGTAATTCCAGTCAGTCACACTGAACCGTGTTTGCGGTTACAAAGAACAAATCACACGTGATGAATGAAAGTGTCAACCGAGTCTCTTTAAATAACGTGAGCAAAAGCAATAATGGAGCTTTAAAGTAAGACGGCGTTTACATATGATATGAGCAGAACTCGATTTAACGCCGGGGTGCCAAGAGATACCATCACTTCAGAGATACCACATACTTCAGAAGTCATCAGCTCTGTTGACTGGTCTTCAAAACTGAACAGATAGACATGAGCTATAATAACCAGCATTATTCAGTTAAAGAGACCTGGAGCTAATACACAATTCTACATTTCGGGAGAGTCTGGCACTCAGCATGACGAAAACCCAGCTGCTTTTACACAAAGAAGCAGTTTAACTGACGTTGCAACCGGCTATGTTTAATCTATGTAGTTAAAAATCTATAGTTATATAGTTAGGCTTAATCTAATAGTTGAAAAAAGAGTCAAACAATTTCAATCCACTCACTATATCTTGTCCCAAGTAGTATATGAAAGATGTGTAGCAGTTACTCAATAATATGCTTTAGTGTAAGCAGACACTTGAGGTTACATTACAATAATTAGGCTAATACTTTAGTAGACGAGCAAGATAGGGTTTGGATTTTAGGATAACTCCTAAACAATTTAACAATGTTTCAGGGGGGAAATCACTGCTAGCTAAAGCTGCCTTGAGTATTTTGCCAGTTACCGTAGTTTAGCTAGCTAAGAAACTGGTTAATGTCTATTTACATTTTTTTATAGGCTATATGACAGAATTTGAAGAACTTTGTTGCTTTTTCTTTTTGGCTTTTAGGACAACTCATAGTCAATTTAATTTTTCAGGGAAAAAACACTACTAGATAAAGCTGTCTTAAGTATTTAGCCAATTAGTTTAGCTAGCTAAGAAAATGGTTCATGTCTGTTTATATTTTTTTTATAGGCTATGTGACAGAATTTATTGCTTTTTCTTTTTTCTGAATTGGATTTTAGGATAACTGCTAAACATTTTAATGTTTCAGGTGAAAAATCACTGCTAGCCAAAGCTGTCAAGTATTTAGCCAGTTAGTTTAGCTAGCTAAGAAAATGGTTCATGCCTATTTACATTTTCTATAGGCTATATGACAGAATTTGTTGCTTTTTCTTTTTCTGAATTGGGTTTTAGGACAACTCCTCAGCAATTTAATTATGTTTCAGGGGAAAGAACACTGCTAGCTAAAGCTGTCTTAAGTATTTAGCCAGCTAGGTTAGCTAGCTAAGAAAATTGTTCATGTCTATTTACATTTTTTTTATATGTGAAAAAATTGGAAGCAATTTGTTGCCTTTCCTTTTTCTTTTTGACTTTTAGGATAACTCCTAAGAAATTTAATAATGATTCAGGGGAAAAATCACTGCTAGCTAAAGCTGTGTTACTATTTAGCCAGGTAGTTTAGCTAGCTAAGTAACTGCTTCTTGTCTATTTAATTTTTTATAGTCTATGTGACAGAACTTGAAGCAATTTGTTGCTTTTTCTTTTTGGATTTTAGGATAACTCATAATCAATTTAATGTTTCAGGGGGAAGATCACTGTTCGCTAAAGCTGTCTTGAGTATTTAGCCAGCTAGATTAGCCAGCTAAGAAAATTGTTCATGTGGATTTGGATGCTTTTATTGGTGTTAGTTTAGTTTGTAGCTATTTTTGTTCCTGTGTTAAGTATTAAAATTTAACTACACCCTCAAACACTCAGTGCTGCCGTATTACCTTATTTATCTAACTGACAAATTGGTTTTGACCAATTGGTTCTACTTTCATTCATACATCTAAAGATGAACCTCTTTATTCTGGTCAGTGGATCCAGGGCACTAAGCGTGCGCACACACACACACACACTCACACACACACACACACACACACACACACACACACACACACACACACACACACACA
>JAOVVH010000020.1:16276530-16291031 GCA_028566435.1 Scorpiodoras heckelii
CATGCTGAATCCAAAAATGTTTTCAGAATTTCTCTATCACCCATAGGTTTTTTTCAGTATACTCAAATGAACATGGAAAAGCAGACGGTCATTCCTATGTTCCCAGGGTCCTATTTTCCCCAGATCCCCCCACATAATGATCCTATCTCCGGGTTAGGTTTAGGACCCCGGTTTAGGGTTAAGATCTCAGGTTAGGGTTAGGACCCCGAGTTAGGGTTAAGATCTTAGGTCAGGGTTAGGACCCCGGTTTATGGTTAGGACCCTGGATTAGGACACCAGGTTAGGGTTAGGACACCGATTTAGGGTTAGGACAATGGGTTAGGGTTAAGATCTTAGGTTAGGGTTAGGACCCCAAGTTATGGTTAGGACCATGGAACAGGGTTAAGACCCCAGGTTAGGTTTAGGACCCCGGGTTATGGTTAGGACCTTGGGTTTGGGTTAGGACCTTGGGCTAGGTTTAGGGTTAGATATAGGACCTTAGAAACTTAGGTAAACCCTGGTAACATAAATACACTCCCAAAAAAAGCCCCCCTATGCTGGTAGACTATTGCTGGACACTATAGAACGATATAATTGTACATTTTAGAAGTAAGTTTGTACCTATTTTAAGTGTAATAACAGCCTTATTTATAAATAGGTTTTATAATCTGTCACTTATAAACCATGCCTGATATAAACATTCTGGAAACAGATTCAAATTCAGCATAAAAAGTACTATAAAGCCCACCTGTTTCAATTTCTTGTACAAACAAAAACTTAAAATTTTGTTGCCCAGTGATATTGTCTTACACATAAGCCTGACATCACATCACGGCCCTTTAAGGACTAACAAAAAAGAGGACAAGCAGAATTATAATTTTAACAATGCTGATCTGTAGGTAAAGCTCAAGATAATGTGTAAAGGGCATCTATGTTATATGCCTAATTATGTGGCTAGAAATGTGTCAAAATTAACATAAGCTATATATAGCTAACTGGCTGATTAACCTAGCATGCTACGGAAACCCCAACATTTAGCTACAACTGTTCTCCAGATTAGAACATTTTCTGATTAGAAATACATATAGTTTGTAAAGTAACCACTCAGTTAGCTTTTCACCAGATGCCGTGTTTACGCTAACTGGAGCAGCTTTCTTGACGTGTAGTTTTAGTGAGCTATTACACTTACTACAGTAGGCAGACTTAGTGACAGATCTAATGTCAGTAGGAAAACGACAATCTGCACAGATTTAACAGACACATCGTACCAACACCAACAAAGAAATCAAACAGGGTTTTAGTAGAATCTGCAGTTATATCAAATACAATGACATACTGTATATTAAAGGAGAAATGAAGTACCAAACATTGTTCCATAGTAACACTGATCTAACATCAGTGTTATGATTAAAAACACAAAAAAGTCACAATCAAAGTACACATTTTTCCCTGTGACCTTTTTGGGTTGTTTTGCAAACCTATTCCGGCTTATTAGTACACATACGCGCCTACACACACACACACACACACACACACACACACACACACCTGGTTCACTGAGCCATGAGGGACCCACACAGTCACGGTGTCTCCTCATAGTGTCACCTTCCCAATCGACGGACCTTAAAGGACAAGTAAACGTGCGATGCCACAAGACCGTATCATTACGCATACACTCTCTACTGATGTGTTACAGGAACTGTGGGTTATATTTTGGCCATTACACATCCAAATCAGGGCATTTCAAAGGCACGCAAAAGACCTTTGTTTCTTCTGTCAACTGCTGTATCAACATTCAAACATATGGGTCCGCTGGGGAGCTACGTTAAAAACGGTTGGGTCTATTGTTGCCACACACACACACACACACACACACACACACACACAGTGACTCAGGCAGATGCCAGGTAGCAGGATCAGGGTTCAGAGCACTCTCCACATGGGGAGTTCAGCAACGGGCTACGGCTCAAACCCTGCAGCCAAAATCTGTAACCAATTCCACCGAGTGTGTGTGTGTGTGTGTGTGTGTGTGTGTGTGTGTGTGTGTGTGTGTGTGTGTTAGTGCTGTCAAGATGAATGTAATTGTTTAAAAACTATTCAGACTTTTAGACCTGAACATATTTTAACCCCAATAAATTCCACACTCAAACGTTTAAGATGATATGTTCAGTCACCTGAGCACATTATATACACTTATCTACTTATACACACTCACACACACTGATCAGCCATAACATTAAAACCACTGACAGGTGAAGTGAATATCATTGATTATCTCATTACAGTGGCACCTGTCAAGCGGTGGGATATATTAGGCAGCAAGTGAACAGTCAGATGTGTTGGAAGCAGGACAAACGGGCAATTGTAAGGATCTGAGCGACTTTGACAAGGGCCAAATTGTGATGGCTGGATGACTGGGTCAGAGCATCGCCAGAACGGCAGGTGTTGTGGGGCGTCCCTCATTTACAACGGTTAGTAACTACTAAAAGTGGTCCAAGGAAGGACAACCGGTGAACTCCTGTCAAGGTCCTGGGCACCTAAGCCTCACTGATGCACTTAGGGTTAGGAGTGTAGCCTAGCCTGTCTGGTCTGATCCCACAAAAGAGCTACTGTAGCACAACATGCTGTAAAAATGAATGCTGGTTATGACAGAAAGGTGTCAGAACACACAGTGTATCACAGGTTGCCGTGTATGGTGTGGCCGTGGTATGGAGAGCCCATGCTGACTCCTGTACACCACCTACAATGGGCACACATGAGCATCAGAACTGGACCACAGACCAACAGAGCTACATCATACAACTACATATCTATATTATGGCAGTGGTAACTTGGTGGTTAAGCCACTGGACTAGTGTTTAGAAGGTCATGAGCATGAGCAACACCAAGCTGCCACTGTTGGGCGAGTGGGTGAGGAACTTGACCCTCAACTGCTCAGTTGTGTAAATGAGATAAATCTAAGTCACTCTGGATAAGGGTGTCTGCCAAATGCAGTACAGTAAATCTTAAACTATATTACTATGCACTCATTTACATGATGTTGTTTTTACTTTACCTAGTACTGTTTGACAGTAACCCCCACCCTCTTAGATCTGATTGATGTACATCCACTCATGGAATTTGTGTGGCAATTTCCTTGAGGATCAATCAAGTCTTATCTTATCTTATCTTAGAAGATGGTGGCCTGGTCTTATAAATCATGTTTTCTTTTACATCAAGTGGATGGCTGGGTGTGTGTGTGTGTGTGTGTGTGTCACTATCCTGGGGAAGAGATGGCACCAGGATCCACTACGGGAAGAAGGCAAGCCGGTAGAGGCAATGTGATGTTCTGGGTAATGTTCTGCTGGGAAACCTTGGGTCCTGGCATTCATGTTACTTTGATATGTAACACCTACCTAAATATTGTTGCAGACCACGTACACCCCTTCATAGCAACAGTATTCCCTAATGGCAGTGGCCTCTTTCAGCAGGATGATGCAACCTGCCACATTGCAAAAATAGTTCAGGAATGGTTTGAGGAACACGACAAAGAGTTCTAGATGTTGACTTGGCCTCCAAATTCCCCAGATCTTAATCGGATCAAGCAACTGTGGGATGTGCTAGACATAAAATCCAATCCATGGCGGCCCCAGCTCACAACTTACAGGACTTAAAGGATCTGCTGCTAACATCTTGGTGCCAGATACCACAGCACATCTTCAGAGGTCTTGTGGAGTCCATGCCTTGACAGGTCAGGGCTGTTTTGGCAGCACAAGAGGACCTGCACAATATTAAGCAGGTGGTTCTTATGTTATGGCCGATCAGTGCATATATTTATAATCTCACTATTATTTGAACAGATTTATATACAACTAGATGCACCACACAGCAGTGCATAATATAACCACCACAAAAAGCAAGAGAAATTAGTGAATTTTTAAGAATTTACAGTGAAATAAGTCTTGATTTACCCAATTTATTTTAATTATTAGCTCATTTTAAACACTTCTCATTATCGCCCTTGATTCCAGCTGCTTCACTTTGAATTTATTTCTTTGCTAGCTGCATTTAAATGCATGAATGTTGCTGCATGAATAAAAAGTTTATTCTTTATTATTTGGAGCAGCTCTTTCGGATTAAGAATCTAGAGTGCTTACAAATGTTATAAAGACTCTACACACACACGTGTAGAGTAATTTACACTCCTTCCTGTATTTTTCTGTATGTGGAACAGCTGATGCGGCCAGCTGAAGCTCCAGCTGTTGAGGCCTGTCTGTAGCCCTGCCCCGAAGGCGGAGTCTCACAACTCAACTTATCAAACACAGAGCAGACAGGAACGAGCTCCACCCGAAAAATTAGCTGCCCTGCAGTGATATAAAGTGTTAGCAACCAGTCTGACCAGTTTCAGGCGTGGCGTCTGACAGGCTGACATCAGTTTAAGAGGAAAAGCTGCTTGGATGTTCCAGATGTGGTTGCTGTGGTCTATTTAATGCCTCCAGCATTTTTTTTTTCTGAGATCTCATCTCTCTTTTTCTTTCAACGGTGTTCCTGACAGCTGGAAGCTTAATTCTCTTCCAAACAAGGTGCCGCTGAGTCTCGGGGGATTAACGTGGCATGAAAATAAAGAAAAGATGCCACCTAATAAAATAATCCAGGAGGGGTTTGGGTGGTAGAAAATAAAAAGCGCCCACTTGAAGAGAGAAGTCGATCGATGCGGACCGCAGTGCCTCCTGTTTTGTCCAATCATTAAAACTAGATGCCTTCCTCTCTCACTTTCCCTTTTCTCTTTCATCACCTGCCGTGGTGGATCCCGCAGACGGGCCGGCAGCTGGCCAGTTTGGAGGGCAAGCAGCGACGAGCTGGGAAGAGGAGGAGGAGGAGGGGGGAGGCTGGCTGGAGCTGCTTTTATCCCCCCCAGCAGAATTAATCACCAAAGCCTTCAAGCTGCCAACCAGGAGAAGAGACAGTCAGCCAAGAGGGGTTCTGGCACCAGCCCAGACCTTTTCTCCCTGCAGGGCCTTTTCTCCCAGATCAAAGCCAGCAACCACCACTTTTCTTAAACAGATCTCTATTTTTCCCCTTCTGTTGAAAAGTGTGATTATAGAGAATCTGAAAGATAGCTGTTATACTGATTAGACAGAAATAGCTACAGCCTAATTCCATAATCAAAAAAACCAAAAAAAAACAAGAAAAAGCACAAGCACCTGCTCACAAAGTGCAACACCAGTCCATCCATCGCCAACACACATCCCCATGACAACCAGAGGCCAATGAGACGACCGTTACAGCTCTAGTCATATGAGCTTGCAACGGCACAGATAAATAATCTGAGCTGAAAGTGAAGGATTATCCATTAGCCATTATCTAGAATACAGCATGAAATGAAAATACAGTATCAGATTAGAATTCATGTAAAAGAAACTTCTGATCACCGGTTTAATCGTTTCCGCTAGTCATGACACATGTGAACTCACTTTTGGCTGCAGCTGAAAAGAACCCAGATCTGATTTTATTCTCTTCTTTTCTTACATAAACAGTAGGGGATTAATAATAATCTCTCAACCAAAACAAAAGAACATTATGGCTGTTTCTTAATCTTAATCTGATTGTGACTACAATCCTATTTCTACCAGCTGTGATTCGTCATTGAAGCTAAATTTGAGCCTTGCAAGAACTAAACAGAGCCCAGATCTCATCTGCTTGTTCTTTCATTTCCAGCACAGGACAGCATCAGGATTCCTCCCCTGCCTCTGTCCCCCTGGGGACCAGCACCGCTTTAATTTATTACTGACTGGCATGAGGCCAGGCAAACATGCAGATCTGGCATGTTGGCAGAGGAGTGCCACTCACCCCCTCAGTGCTCTCTGCCTGACACACACACTCTCCTGACGGAGCGTTTTGTCAAGGGGGAGAGGGTGAGGTGTGTGTGTGTGTGTGTGTGTGTGTGTGTGTGTGTCAGTGGTGCAAGGAGCCAGCGTTGGGTTTCTGTGAGAACTCCGCCCAGCTCACGGCAGCCGGCGTTACAGCTACTTATAGCTGAGCCATAAATCAAGCTGTCAGTCTCGGTCATGCCCGGCCAGTTTCACTGCTCCACACACACCTCTAGCGCTAAACTTCCTGCCTCAGAAAAGCGTGACACAGCATGTCCTGAGTGGACATCACCAGAGAATAGGGTTTGGAGTAAACAAAAAGGGAACTTTCTAGACTTAAAAGGACAATCTGACATGACAATGTGTATATTCAGGGAAGGCAATGACTTTTCCATTGTCACTGCCAAGTCAAGATTTTAATGTAGACTGTAGAAATAGGGCAGAGTTAGCCAGCTAATTCATGTAGCATTATCATAGCTGGCTATAACAGCTCCATTTTTCATTTTATCAGTTATTCATGATGCGCCACTCTGTCCGCTACTTAACACGGAGTATCTGTGACAACACATGACAATGGTTGAACTGGTCGGATAGCCACGTACTGTAGTTACTAAGTCACCCATAGTGATCAAATACTGAAATTTTATCTCTGTGATCCCTCTGAGGGTATCCACTTTCTATTTTTGTGCTTTTCTTGTAGTGATTTAATTTTATATTCTATACTGTTTTTACTCTCTTTTCATTCTGTTGTCACATGATGTCCCAAATTGATCACTGCTCACTCCTGTTTCCTGTTTGTCCCATTCAGTCCCAATTTTATTGTCTTCTTTCTTCTGGTTAAAATTCTAGCTAGCTGGTTAACTTTACTGACAGTTTAACAACCGTAGCGTTCGTCACAGGGATCTAGGATAGTCTTAACTCTTTTACTTGAACAAAGAAACTACAATAGATTTGCATCGGCGCATGTGAGATTCATGTGAAAGGTTTGTGTATAATTTACTATTTACAGTTTACAGTAAGTGATTTGCATATGGAATTGCAGGGACACTCTTAGGATAAATTTTCCTGAGCAAAAACAACCTTTTTTTTTTTTTTTTTTAAATTTGCTGCTGAATATCTATTGTACAATGCTTCGTCCTTCCCCTCATCCTTTTCCTATAAAAAAAACAAAAAACAAAACACAGCTTACTCCTGATATGGAAGAATGTTGTGTGCCTACCATTTTCATGCAAAGAGACAGCCAGTGTACAGAATAATAATAGTAAGATAAAATGAGTTAAAGTTTGTAAGCTCAGGGAAACTTCCCCTGTGAAAACTCCCATGAAGAACAAAAGTCAAAAGAGCACAAAAGACTGAATGAATGATCATTTGAACAATTCCCCACCTAATTTTTCTCCACTAATTTCGATCATGTCCAATTCCCACCCATTAGGATTTCTCCCATATCACACGACATCTACCAATCAGAGAGGGTGAGGGCTATCGTGTGCTTTCTCCGAGACATATGATGCCAACCACTGCATGTTTTCAAGCTGGGGAGGGAGTCCGGGACAGGTGTAACATGCACATTATTGGCTAGTGTTGCTCTGATTGATATCGTATGCAACCCTCCAGATGCGATCGCCATCCAGTTCCGTATTAGACACAATCTTCATCCATACTAATGCATCTGAAAGCACATATCACATGATGAATAAGGTAAGGTACACTGGGTATGGGTGTGCCGGTGTGCAAACAGGAAGTCGCTGAACACAGGAATTGTCGCTGATCGCTCGTAAACTAACTTTCCTCCTCGAAAACTTCAGGAGTAGTATGGACACCAGGTGTAGACACATTTTAAAACTAAAATGTATTTGTGTGAACGTTTCCATACTGTGAGAAACAAGATGGCAGCCAACAGGTTCTGGACTGCTAGCTAAACCAACGCTTCCTCCATATACAACCATAACAGTACAAAAAAACCCCTGCTTTTTCACTTCGAAATTACCAATATCAAATCAGACTATGTGGAAGCATTTATTAACATCAAACACTACTACAATCAGTATGGCATTATGATTTAAAAGAATGGAGATGATGAAGTAGCTGGGCGACAGGAACACCGTCATGTGAAGTGTTTCTCTAATCAAAGATTTATGAACATACATAGTTTAATTTCACTTAAACCTGTCAATCCTTCACATCAGTGAAAGCTTGGCCAGCATACTAACATTTAATATGTTTAATTCCAGTGCACAGCTTTGTTTGGTTATACACTGCTAGGAGTCAGACATTATTACAGTTTAAATAGTTGAATGTTTTAATCAAATGAAAAGCAAATGGAAACCTAAAGCACATAAAACGTAGGGTATGGAGACACCATGGTAGTGTATTGTTATCGTATCATGTCTGACGTTTGTGTTTTGCTATACAAAGAATTTTGTGCTCTTGTACAGCTCCAAAAAGCTTGTACAGCTTCAATTTTTTATCTTGTGCTCCTGTGTGACTGAGAGTGATGAAGAAAAAGGTGCAGCTGTGATTAATACATAGACTTACTGGCTCAGCTTGTTGATAAGCCGGGACAGAATGAGACGGCTGCCGTCTTTACCACACACAGCATGACTAATGGAAGGTCGCGTGCCTTCTTTATCCACCTGTTCTCCTCTCTACATGCTTTCAACCTCACACTGTCGCTTCTCCACCACTGAATATGGACATAAAGTGCATACGAATCGCAGCATGACGAATACCACAGCCCCAGTGGAGCCAGATGATTTTATGGTCCTGGATTGGACCCGAGATATTCAGGGACACCTGTTAGTACAGTGCCATGAACTGAAGCGTAAGGGGACAAAAGCAACATGAAAACAATTCCACGGACCCCACGGAGGCATCTGGAGAGTATTTTGAATTTTGACGGATGCCGATGACGCACAAGACGAGACGACACCAGACAAGATCTCGTCTGGAGCTCCTGAGTGCTCTCGAGCATGGGAGGGAGACCACTACTTTAGGATTCCCATCATGCTTGTGGGTCGAGAGAGGAAGCGCTTTGTCACTGCATCTTTACAGCTGGGGTTTTACAACAGCTGACACACTCGGGGTGCGCCCATTTGGCGACCGTCTCCTAAAGGCTCGCACATTTGCATGCATCTGTAGAACCTTGATACTGCTCGACTTCCAAAAGAAAACAAATGCGCTGCAGGAATGGGAACAATGAGCGCAGTTTGTCTCAAATACACTCACACACACTCTTTTGTGTTTTCCCAGATGCACCCTCTCTTTAGAAACTATTACACAAAAGCTGCTCTGAATGTAGCTTTTTAAATAGCAGCATCAATCATCAGTGTGGGATTATATAACTCTAATGGTGTTAAATTAACTTTTTACTGTGTTCTTTCAAGCCTAGTTGCTGCACTAATTAAGAGATTCACAGTAATTTGCAGTGTCTGTTATTGTTGGTTAAAAAAAAAAACATCCTGAGATGTTTAATATCCTGGGAGCGAATATTTGAGGTTGCGTCATTTGGTCAATGTCGGGAGGAAAAATAAAGCCACACAACTAACATTAAAAGAGCAGCCTTGATAACAAACAACTAATCAATCTACTAGAAAATTCACATCAGACGATTCAGTGTCACAGAGAACACGGATGTTTAAGTTGCACTCAATGCCAAGTGCAATTTTCGTCGTGTAGATTCATTTCCTAGAAAAATAACAACCAGTCCGAGGGGTTGTGCTGATATTCCCGACACTTTTGTTACTACAGCTTTACATATTTGTTACACATTTAGCCCATATTTGCTAGCTAGCTAAATTGTTAGCCAGTAGGTAATTAACTGAGTCCATATTTTCCACTTATATATTGCAATTTTCACAAAGTTCTTATGACTTTTAACTACTTAGAATCAGATCACTGGAAATCATTCAATCATCTTTTCAGAATATTTTGTTCACGTGTTCACGAGTCATACGTGTTTATGAAAGTCTATACAGCTGACTCAGTTTATATTCAATTCACTCAAAACTGTGTTACTGTATCATTTTAGTCGAACAGAATCGTTTATTGCCAACAAATCTGTTCAAAACGTTGACATACCTGACATTTTTATCTAATCTCCACTTAAAGTCATTCTGTCTTTACGATAGCTAGTAGCTATCGTAGCTAGTTAGCCTCAGTAACCGGATAGCTAGCTTGTGTTTCCCGGTTGTCTAGCAACAGTGTAATTATATACTGAAGCACCAGAAAAACTGGTACTGGTACATTGATTGCATCCGCCAGTGTGTATAATGCGACAGACATCTATGGAAGCTTCTAGAGAACGGCAAGATATCACGATTTTCAACACAGTTTAATAGTTGGAGCTCGTGAGATAAGTCATACCATTTCAGAGGTAGTAAAAAGTTTGGATTTTCACTTATGATCATTTCAAGGGTGTACAATGACTACAAGAATTCCAGCAAAACCTCGAACTTACGACAGCAGTGTGGCCGCAAAAAGATTCTGGGCGTCGACTGGCAAGAATCGTTTCACGTGATAGGCTACAACACTGCCTCAAGTAACATCAGAATTCAATGCTGGGGCCTCAACAAACATCAGCGTGAGGACTGTGCAACGTTCCCTCCAAGATCCCGTGGGGAACCTACCAAGTATTACCAGTTTTTCTGGTACTTGTATATTTAAAATATTCTTTCTGTTTCAAAATCTCTCTGAATTGGTCTAACTGGGAATGTTATGTGAGCATTCTGAAGAAAACTACTATACATTTTTTTTCAGCATTCCAGTGGTGTCATGTTCATCATGTTCTGTGGAGACAGAAATGCACGTCTGAGGGAAACATTGATATTATCGAACTGAAGCTGGAATTCTGCCTTTATATTGTTAGTTTAAAAGTTTCAACATCTATATATTAGCTAATTAACCTCTGACAAAAGCTAGCTCATCCATTCATATTTCTGATTAGCCTCACAATATTAAAAAGGACACATTTGAATGCACCAAGGTCACATTTTAGGTAATCATAGATATTTCCAACAACGCTGTCTCAGATTTAATAGCTATGTTCTAACTAGTCACCTTCAGCCAATAGCTAGCTCATGTCTGTGTTCATATTTCCCAGTTACTTAGCAACAGCATGCTCTCAACTTTAACTACCTGAATGAACTATGTGTAATCATTACTGAATGTTCTGGTAATATTGTTAGCTCGAGCTTTTTATGCTACTGAAACAACAGCTTGAGCTCAGAAGTCAGTTTATAAGAGAAATCTAACATTCAATAATATTTTGATGTCCTGCTCATGTAACACGGATTCTAAGGCACAGCACAGAACATGTTTAATTGTGAAAGAGTCAACATGTCCTTGTTAGAGTTTGCTTTAGATCAAGTCCCACGTTAGGACGGAGACAGACAGACAGACACCTCTGTTTATTCTCCACCCTGCTGTCTGTCTGTGGTTTGGCTTCTCTGTCAAAGCAAACTCAGCTCCGTGCGAGAGGAAAGACAGAAAGGTGAGCACACACGAGAAGAAAGAAAGAGGAAATATATGTTCGAAGAGAACAGGAAGTATAGACAGTGGCAGGGAATAAAGAGAACATATATATATATATATTGCTATCTATTTCCCTCTCTCTGAGCAGGTGTATTAGAGGAGGAGAGGAGGAGAGGAGCCCAAGGCTGCGACTGGCCTGAGCTGCCCAGCTCCCAGGAGCACTCTTAATTCTGACGCCCATTCATCACACTCCCTCACACTTCATCACACACACTTCCATGAGCTCACTGTTCACTTCTCTCCATCCCTCCCCATTCTGTTCATCCTCAGTTCCAGACTTTCATCTCTCTCCTTCATTGCAAACACACACACACACACACACACACACACAATACAAGAACGCTACACTACATTTGGAAAAGAGCCCTAAAAATGACAAAGTCACAACGCCGAACTGGAATATGAGCTGGAATGGAAAAACGCGTGCAAGGTCATGCAGCCCTTCCCTTCCCCGCTGGCACATACAGTCTGCAGGCCAAAATGAAAACAAGCCTGAATCAGCGAGTCGACCTAGCCGAATCAGAGCAGCACTGCAGACTCCACCCATTTCCTGAGGTGAGCACAAACCATTAACTCTTTACTCGGCACAATTTTATAACTTTCTCCTGCCGAGACTGTGGCATCGCTCTGCGTATACACACACACACACACACACACACACACACACACACACACACACACACAGTCGTGTCATGCTTTACATGTGAGGACCTTCCGTTGACATAATTATTAATGCAGATAATTAATGCTAACCCTAACCCTAATCTTAACCTCAATAGAGAGGCTCTTTTAGTTTTTTGTTTTTTTTTAATTTTGTTAAAAACTACAAGAAAAAATTAACTTCCCTTATGGGGACCAGCAAAATGTCCCCACAAGGTCAAAAATATCAGATATTCATATCCTTGTGGAGACATCTGGTCCCCACAAAAACATTAAAACATGGTCTCTCTCTCTCTCCCTCTCTCTCACACACACACACACACACACACACACACACACACACACACGGCAAGAATTTGACACCAGAAGTGAGCAGTTATTACAGAAAACATGTAATACAATGCCCCGGTTTGTGTACTTTTTTATACTTTAGCAGCTCAAATGGTACTTACTGAAAATGGGCTACATAGATTTTAATGGTTAGTAAAATCAAAGCTCAAAACAAGAGCTCTTGACAAACAAGAGCTCCTTATTGCTATTACTGCTTTTAAAATAATAAATAGATGAGAGAGAGATTTTAGGGAAACTCCATGATTGTAGATATTGTACAATAAAGGAATATTCTGAATAGGGGCAGATTAAGTAATCACTATCAAAATAAAGACAAAATATTTAATAAAAACTATATAAAACAAACTTCACTAATCCCCAAAGGGAAATATAATTGCTTCTTTATAGCACCATGTAAAAAAAAGCAGGAAATAAAACAACAAATATAAATATAATATAAAATTAAATTAAAAGTATGTGCAAAATAAAATAGAAAGTAAGTACAAAATAAAATATAAAAACGATACAACAGTACAATGTTCTAGCCTGTATCCGCTCATGCTAATCGTCAACACTTCCTAGTGTTTGCAAGGATTAATAAAAGAAGATGGATTACAGCCTGGGCAAATACAAAACACAAAAATGTTTATGTGAAAACATAGCTAGCAAGTAAGGTTGAATCAAACTAGCTAGCTAATAACAGAGACAATATTTACACACGGCATTTAGACAAGATCTTCAATCTAGACTAGCCAGGCAACGTTAGAAGCAAACAACGTTAGCTTCTAGTAGCTATCATCAGAACATTTATCACAACAAAGCCAGCGGTAATTCTCAGACATTTCGCTCGCTAGATAGTTAGGGGACACCTGAGCAGGACAAGACAGAGTGCTTATAGCCTCATGATGTACTGAAAAATAATCATTTGGGTTAAAAACACCGATTATGTGAATGTAGCATTCACTGTGTTTTATAAGAAGCTAGGACTAAACTGAAACTTGCAAGGTTTGCTAGTTCTCACTAACACTGCTGCAGCATTAGATTTGCAGTTTTCTGTAAAGATATAATCGAAAAGTAGTTACTTCTTTACATATAATGTAAAAAAAAAAAATTAAAATAGGCTTTTTAAAGGCTGAATATGATGGGGGGGACATATTAAAAAATATAAAACATTAGAATTCACTGAACAGATATGCCTGATAAGGACAAAGCTAATGCTAATACAGCCATTTAGCAAAAAACAAACAAACCAGGAAAAAAAATAAGGAGAATATAAATTGGGTAGAGAATTGTGCACTACAGCCAGCGGCACGTCGTCTCTCAGGCCCAACGGTGCCGCCGTTTACACGTTCAACTTTTCATCTCCTATGTATCTGTTACTCCCTCCAGAGAGAGGCTCAGATACTGCAGGCAATGACACAGCAACTGACTACACACACACACACACACACACACACACACACACACACACACACACACACACACACACACTCAGCACAAATACATGACAGCAGGCTGGGAGAGCTGATTAAAAGCTTTCACTCTACATGAATGTTCACGGCGTGTGTACGCAGTAACTTGCTGAGGTGAAATATGAGATTCATGTGTTTCCAGTGCTGAGCTTCTCCATGGCAGACACGAGCGCCCCTCAATCTCTGCGTTTCTTTCCCCGGCACACTCGTATAAAACAATAAAACGCTCGAAACGCTGAAAGTGTTCCATGACAGCGTTTTTTCACACCGATCTGTGCCCATACTGAAACCAGACGGCTGTATTAGGGAAGGGGTGGACCGCTATCAGAGAATTGATCCTCGGGTTTCTTAAAAATCGATTCTAATACAAGAATTATTGGCACTTTGTGTTTATCTTCACTGAACAAAACGGGAAATAATATCGATGCGCAGGAGCTGCTCCTTCTTACATCTGCCTCCCTGCCCACCATCAGTTTCATGCACACGCGCACACACGCACACAACAATGATTTTTTTATTTATTAGGAGTTTAACGTCATGTTTTACATACAGTGGTTGCATTCATGACAGGAGAGGTTGGTGGCTTTCACACTAGATTGGGTTTCAGACTTGTCAAATGGGGGAATTTGGTGTCGCCAATTCACCTAGTGTGTGTGTGTGTGTTTTTGGGCTGTTGGGGAGC
>JAOVVH010000020.1:16319306-16333547 GCA_028566435.1 Scorpiodoras heckelii
TATGTAGAGAAACAGATGGACTACAGTCTGTAATTGTAGAAGTACAAAGTGCAGCTATATGGTAAGTGGAACTGAGAGAATGGACAATGAGTGTAGAGAAAAGGAGGTGGTCATAATGTTATGCCTGATCGGTGTGTATGTGCAGGTGTGCCTTGTTTTTCGTAAAATGTAATGATGTCACAAAAACACAGACATGCTGCCAGGACACATCACTGTCAGGACCAAAAAGCATATCCTGAGTTCTGTGACCATACTAATGTGTTCACTGAGATTTTTATTCCAGTGTGTGTGTGTGTGTGTGTGTGTGTGTGTGTGTGTGTGTGTGGTTAAAAGTTGTGTGTGTTGATAGATGTGTAAATGGAGGCAATCAAGGTAATTGCAGACAAGCACAGATGTAAAGAAAAGGCAAAAAAAAAAGTGCGTTCCTCGACAGGACAGGAGCAGGACATGCCTCAGCAATGCTAAACACTAACATACCACAGACTGCAACATTCCCTAATTACTGAACACACAGACCATTACTCACACACGTGTTAAAAGTCATCACGGAAAAGCAGGCTGTACAGCGATAGGCCCGTGGATTAGGTGTTAGACTCTGACATGACGGCGGTGAATGAGTGATGAAGCACTAATTATGACATGAAACAGATGTTTGTCTGTCTGCGTCATCATAACTGCAGCACCTGTGGCTTTCTCATGGTTATAGCGCTAAAACATCAACCGTACTAAAGCTATCACTTTAGAAATACACTCTGCTGAGATCTCATTACTTTTACATTATAACACTGACTTACTCCACAAATAGCTGATTAGACAATAAACTACGGCACCCTTTAATTTTCTATATTCTTCTGTATCATTTTCTTATAATAGAAAAATAGGTCTAATTTTCTATATAACATGAACATCACAAGCAATGAATAATCATTTGGGTCTGAACATACTGTAATGTTTTTATTCGAATATTATTATCTCCCCTTAAAATGAATATGTGGTAAATATGTCTGCGCTGAAGAGAAAACCAGCTGTGAGACACTTCCAGTAATGTATAATAAAGCTGCATGGTTTGGGTTATTTTATTTATACACTGACGTACCAGAAAAACTGGTACTGAACCCTATACAAAATACATAGCAACCCCACTTATGCACATCACTGGTTGTGTCCACCAGTGTGTATATAAAGCAATGAACATCTATGGAAGCTTCTAGAGCTGTTTCCACTGTGAGAACGTTGTCGAAAGTTATCACGATTTTGTGATTTTCAACACGGTTTAATAGTTGGAGCTGGTGAGATGGGTCGTAGTATTTCAGAGGTAGAAGCAAAGTTTGGATTTTCACGTATGAGCATTTCAAGGGTGTACCGTGTCTACAAGAATTCCGACAACTTACGACAGCACTGTGGCCGTAAAAAGACTCTGGGTGAGCGTGAGCAGCGTCGGCTGGTGAGAATCGTTTCACGTGATAGACGTGTAACACTGCATCAAGTAACATCAGAATTCAATGCTGGGGCCTCAACAAACATCAGTGTGAGGACTGTGCAATGTTCCATCCAAGATCCCGTGGGGGACCTACCAAGTGTTAACTGATATATACCGTTTTTTCTGGTACTTCAGTGTATATAAGATATTGTCCAAATCTTAACCTTCTAAAAGCAACCAGATCTAAAGTATCCCTGTTCCTGAAGTTGAACATTTCAAGAATTGTGTATAATATACTGTATGCTGCAATTTTGTCAGACTATCTTGGAGGACATAAAATTTTTTTCTGTCCGTTAACCGTTTCCATATGACTCTGGATGTATCTTTGGGTCATTATATTTCTTGACAAGTCTTAACCTCCTGACTGAGACAGCCAGGTGTAAAATATCCTGTTTGTTGTTTTAAGTGGAAAAAATTAAATATCTGTGTATAATATATGGTGCAAGTCCACGTGAATATTTATTACATGCAATATAATACTTTTGTAAACATATTTTGCAAAAAAAAAAAAAAAGTCTTCAAGAATTTTGCTGTGATATCCTTGCTGTCTCACTCCCCCCTAACCCACAGTCATGTGTCTCACTTCTCATGTGCAGGTCTGACCCAGGAGTGTCCAAGCCCCAGGCTGCACCATGTCTGTCAGCGTGAGAGAATGGCTTAACTTAGGTTTAACACCGGGCATGGCAGTGCCCTCATCCGTCTCTCTCTATGAGCAGGAGCCTGATGGCTACAAAGGCTCTAAGATGTACGGGGGAGGTGGTGGTGTTAGTCTTGTACTCCTGTCTCTGAATTGAGTTCATGTTTAGCAGCATATAAAAGCAACCCCAGTCTGTATGGTGGTCTGGCTGAGGTTTTGTGGTTCACACATGGTTCACAGGGATTGAGTTGAGGCTCGGTAATGAATCTTTAAATAGCTGAACGCGGGAACACACAGGGAGGACAAGGATGCACTACTGGCCTGTTTTAAGAGAAGAATTTATGTGTGTGTGTGTTCACACACTGTAGGGAGGCAGGTCGACTTGTGTCGTGCAGGTGTGCTGTTGACGGTTTTATCTCCCGGAATCAGCTTTAGAGAGGTTTCCCAGAGCCACGCCAACGTCTCCTGGAGCTCCTCATTCCTCTACACAGCACAAACATTTCATTAAGTGAATCAAAGTCTTAATCAGGATTCCTACACATCACATTCCACAGAGTTGAGAGACAAAAAAAACAACCGATAGACAAACACGTCCATCCGTCCAGTTTTGTTTCCAGTTAAATGTACTAAATATTGCCATGAATGAGAATAATTGTTGTGGGAATGATGTGCATTGTCTGCACGTGAAGCAGCTCTCATCATCATCATCATCGTCGTCATCATCATCATCTAATACACCAGATCACGTCTCAGATCCGAACCCAGCTCAATTAAACAAGACCGATTTCTAGACAGACACAAGTTGCAGGCTTTCAGCTGTCAGGTAGGAATGGAAAGCGGATCCGAAGGTCATTAGGAGCTCAGTCCTGCTGTCACAGGACAGATTGAGGGATCGGTGAGGAGGGAGGTGGGGGTGAGAACGGTGTCATGGGGCGGCTGGATGAGTGAGTGGAATGCTAAAATCCTGAACGGCAGAATTCCTTTATAATCCTGTTTCGAACGCTGTCAGAAACCCTGTTGTGTACAGCTTTAGCAAAAAAAAAAAAAAAAAGTCTCGGGCCTGGCGCTAGCTACAGGGTAAAAAGTCTCAGTGTGTTCACACACTCAATGTCTACATTACACCCTGCAGACACACGTTTACAAAGAGACCGAGAGAGGATAAAGACAACTTCAACAAAACCTGTCACTGCTAAGAGCTCCAACACACACAAAACCTATCCTGAACACATACATGCATGCATGAATAAACATGCACATTACTCGAAAACAAGTTCACTAACATAATTCAGCATACGATACACAATATATAAATCCCACTAAGGCATCTCGAATCAGAAATGACCCGTATTCTACTGTTAATACACAATTATTGTCCAGGTATACAAGCTAAAAATGTGTAGGTATGTGAAATCCTGAGGTTTTTTTTTGCACTGCTCTGAAATGTATGTATGAGGCTTACGCTCGCAAGCACAGACTTCAATTCTAGTTCACGTGGTATTTGGCATTTCTGTTTAGTATTCGATTTAGGACATTATCCAGATAGAAAGTGAAATACAGCATGCATCACAGAGTGCACGGTTGGAGACGCAGCCTTTATGGAGCAACAGCATGTCCTGACATTTACACAAGCAAACACTGACCCGAAAAGCAGACAAGAGCATTAAGATTATTATAGATTCATAACAACTCTGTGACAGCAGCTTGGAAAGACGGTCCAGTTGTGTAGCGCAGGCTACCGGTTGAGCACGGCGCGGTGTTTATACGGCTAAAGATGAAGGCCAAACTCCTTACTTTATACAGATTTATGGACAGAGGAACAAAACAAAACGAGCAATTTATTCATACACGACGTAGAGCAGACGAAGAGCTTGAATCCAGATCATCAAGAAGTCTCAGGTGTGGATCGTGGCAACATTTTCTACAGCTTCAGCAGCACTTGTGCATTGTTCTGCATATCTGTAATGTCTTGTTTCTTTTGTATGCTTAACATTTAGAAACAGGAACACAATGTTTCGAACAGAGTAACTTTGCAAAAACGTCAAAATCATAAAGGCTAATCAACATTACACTGAAACAAGTGGTTTGTCTAAAAATCTTGCTGTAATAATAATAATAATAACAACAATCAATAAGAAACTTCTTAATTCACTTTTGCATTTGGGGTTTTTAAAACTGTCCAGTTTTCACCGAAACCTCCCCACACACACACCTGATTAAAAGTTTGATTAACAAACCTAAAATCAGGCCTGTTGAAACAAGAACATATAAAAATTCTTCGAGACGGTTAACTTTTAACTTTCTTCGCTCAAGACCGGCGTCCAAGCGTGTTGTCCTGCTCGCTGGCACATTGCTTTAAATTGTAAAGAGCACAATTTGGACACAATTTCACCTTAAACTTGTAGGTGTACAAGCTACACACGTAGCTCTTTTCCATTTCTGAGTATAGATGACAGGTTTCTTTATGTCCAACTCAAACTAACGAGCTAAAAGTAAGCAAACAGGACTGCTGCCTCTTTTTATTTCTTTTTTTTTTTTTCTTCTCTTTTCCACTCCAGAAATCAGGCTGTCATTTAAAACTCGGGTGGCTTCGATTAGAAATTAGTTCAAGAGAGGAAACTGTGTTCAAAATGCAGACCATCTTGACTCTAAATATGTGTTTGGAAGGAAACAGAAGGCTTTGCTTAAACCTGTAACCTACATAGCATACATTTCTCAATCTCGGATACCAAAATAGCCTGCAAACCAGCCTTTACTTTTGGATTACTTACTTACAAATAAATAAATAAATAAATAAATAAATAAATAAATAAAAAACCCGACATTGCGCAAAAGCCTGCTTTGTACTGCTGTTCAGGTCAGCGCAGCTCCACAGTGTGGTGAAATCTACTGAACTGGACACATTGTAATAAGAAAGTGAAATGCACTGAGTGTGAAAGTTTACAAACAGTGTGAAAGTTAGTAAAGTTTGTGCTTCAAGTTCTCCAGCAATGAGCGCGCACAATGCGAGCCCCTCTGACCACACACACACACACACACACACACACACACACTCTCTCTCTCTCTCTCTCCAGAGAAGATTACACGGTGTACAGGATTTTTTAAAAAGTACAGCAACTTTGTTAGAAGTGTCTCTTACTTGTTCCGTGGCGGTCAGGAGGAACAGAAAGTGCGTCGTGGTTGCGCGCCGCTTTCCAAAACTTTCTCCAAGCTGATCTACGGGACAGCACTTTTCTTTTAAAAAAAAAAAGTATTGGAGAGGGGAAAAAAAGGTAGAAATGATACTCCTGGAAAGGTCTAAATGGAGCTTAGTATCTGAGATCCGTTTGTCGGGGTGTTTTTGTTTCAGCTGTAGTGAGGTAAAACGGTGAGCTCGGTGCGCCAGCAGGCAGGAGTTTGGTGTCGCTTGGCGGTGTTGCTCCTCAGCTCCGGCTCTGATCTGATCTGATCTGATCTGCTCCACGTCCGGATTCACTACCAACACCAAGCAGAAGCAGCACTACAACTACAGCGCAACAGGTGGACACCAAACATGCGTGAACTTTGTAGGTGCTCTGGTTTAAACAAGAGGAGCTGCGCGTTCCCGAGGAATCAGATCAGAAACAAATAGCAGCACCAAACAGCAAAATGAAGCATGAAGCATGAAGCACAGAACTGATCTGATCTGATGTTCTTCTCAACTGTCTCACTCAGCAACCATCAAACCCCTCACACAGCCTGTGTAGCCTCCAGGCTTTCCAAAGTTGCCCAAAGTTGCCCTGCACAGCCGGAATCAATGCGCGTCCCCGCTTTCCAGTGCAAAGTGAAGGCAGTTGGAGATTGAATGGGTTTAGGCTTTGTGAATAGTTCCTGCCCTCCTCTTCTCACTAGCTCTCTTCCTAGGCCACGTCCCAAACCGCAGTCCACTGCACTACAGAGTGCGCATGGATAAGACACACAGCCTGCTGGTATTGCGCACTGTTCTGTGCAGAGGTGCGAGGTTTGGGACGCGACCCGAGGGCTGAGGGATTTGTGTTTAATACAATACTGGAGAAAAAAGATCAATAATACAATTAAAATAAGCTCCACGTGTGTCCCAAACTACTAGCACGTATAGGATTGAGACAGGGTAATGTGATGTGTACATACATTTTACATACCATAGATCTACTATACACATCTTTATATCTATATATAATCTATATCTATATATCTACAGATGTGTTATACTGATATAACACATCTGTAGATATAGATATATACAGATGTGTTATATCAGTATAACACATCTGTAGATATAGATGTGTTATACTGATATAACACACACACACACACACACCTTTTTCTGATGTCATTCTCACTGCTTATGATTTTCTACTCCACCCAGCAGCCTTTATTGTTTTAGACTTTTATTGCTTTATTTCACTTGATTTCCATTTTATCTCGCTGCTGATTGGATTTCAATGATGTTATTATTGTACAGCACTTTGACCAGCACTTCTTGTCTTGTGATATATAAATACAAGTCACTTGAGCTGGGGTTACTGCTGGGTGTTTAAGAGTGCACCCTGAGATGGACCGGTGTCCCATCCTGTCCGGATAGGCAGGAGATAAAGTA
The DNA here is from genome assembly GCA_028566435.1 of Scorpiodoras heckelii. Lineage (NCBI taxonomy): Eukaryota > Metazoa > Chordata > Actinopteri > Siluriformes > Doradidae > Scorpiodoras > Scorpiodoras heckelii. The sequence continues at coordinate 16,326,018 of JAOVVH010000020.1, forward strand.
TAAAGAGCTTACTGCAAAAATTAAACCATTCATGCTGTTTCCAAATTCAAAGCAGAACCATTTTTTTTACTAAAGCTGCAGCCACCCTTAATCATCCAGAGAACCATCAAGGAACCCCATTATCCTAGGCATGTGCACTTCTGTATCCTAAAGGAAACATTTTGGGTCATGTTGTTTTTAAAAAACAAAAGCTGCTTTATGAGGACCGTCCCTTGAGAAACACTCTTTTAGTCACACGAGTGTGAGAATGAACAGTAATGAGTAAAGCAGGAGGCGGTCTGCGGTCAGCGTCAGGTCTTGTCTATACCGAACGCAACAGTTTAACAGGTGTAGACAGACCAGTGAGTCACGCAGTCCATTTCCACACACGCACGCCTATGAATCTCGCAAGACCGTCTGATCCGAGACGTCCGTCTCGTATGTGACCTCAAAGCGCCTGAGGGATACACAGAAAACTGGCTGTGAGGGCATCCAGAATACATGATAATGATGATGAAGTTTGGGATGCAGGATATTCTGCTACAGAGAGACATTTAAAAAAAAAAAAAGCATTAAACCATTTAATCCCATATTATTCCTAGGAATATGAGGACACCCATTGTGCACAAACTGTGATTTGGGAACGTAAGCAAAAGAAACGACTGTAATTTCTCTCAGCCCTTTGCTCTTAATCAATCTTGATCATGGGTTAATAATCTCTCCAATGTTTGCCCAAATATTCCTCAAAGGTTGCTTTTGTTCTACAAAAAAAGTGGACCAGTGTAAACATCTAATATGACTAATTTTTGAGGAATCTAAGGCTACAGTGGGCACAGGCTCAATGAAACCTGACATCACCTGGGTGTGTGTTTAACTGTCTAGTTTCAGTGAACCTGTGCCCACTGCAGCCTCAGATTCCTGTGCTCGGCTAACAGGAGTGGAACCTGATCATGTCTTTTGCCGTCGCAGAAGATCCTGCTCAAGTTTGGACGTATTCCGAGATGCTTTACAGTCCACCACGGTTGTCAAGAGTGTTTATTTGCATTAACATAGCTCAACCTTCTTGTCTGACCTCTCTCATAATGAGGAGTTCCTAACGGCAACACTGCTGCTCACTAGATGGTTTTTGTTTTTCGCATCATTCAGTGTGTGAGAATTCCAGGAGATCAGCAGTTTCTGGAATACTGAAACTAGCACCAAACTTGGCACCAAGAACCCTGCCAAAGTCAGTCACCGAGATCAAGTTTCCCTCCATTCTGCTGTTTGATGAGAACATTAACTGAAGCTTCTGAGCAGAAAAGCAACATTCTGTTGCAGGTTTGGTTTAATATTCACAAGGACAACCCGAAGAGCCCTTTCATGCTTCAGATATACTCAAATATTAGAACAGGTTTAGGAAAATTAGACAAATTATTTCTGTAATCACTGAACATGCAAAAAAAAAAAATGGTTGAGGTTCTTTGGATAGTTATGGTTTCTTAGTTTCATCAAGAGGTTCTACTTGAAAGCTTCCTGAAAGAGAAAAGTCATCATTTTTTGAGATCTACATACAAACTTCTCTTGAGGGACAAGCTGAAGAACCTTTTTTTCCCTCTGAAGAATACACTGAAATAATCTAACTGTTGCATTCCTACAAAATGAGGATGATTCCAGCCCAGTGTAATTGTTAAGCAGATTATGTTATACACATGGTGGGAAAAGAGTGGAGAAGAGAGTGTATTTCTGAGGAACTTTATTACAGGGGACGGCAAAATTATAAAGTGGCGTTGATGGTTTTCTGCCCAATTTATAGGGACAGTGCGAGTACAGACAGACTGAACCTTGTGTCTGGAAATTTGCAGCTGCAAACCGGAAAAGAAGAAGAAAAAGAAGAGGAAAAGAAAGAAACACAAGCAGGTCACGTCAAGCGTCGCTGACTGCCGAGGGATCGATTTTTGTCATTGTTATCTTTGAGAACTGTAAAAATATTTAGCGCTCCCCTCTACATGGGGATCCTGACACCCCCTAAATCACCCCCTACCCCTCAGTTGGCTCTCTGCTTGGTGTGAAACAGATAACATCCCTGTTCTATCCTTTACATTCATGGATACACAGTACAGTATGTTTTCTTTATGATATTCAAAAAGCTAAGAAACCTATGTCCTTGCTATGCACATTATTTTAGGATGGTGTTTTTTTTTCTTCTTCTTCACTCTTCTTTCTCCGCTCCTTTCTCGTAATCAGTGTGTTTTTGGCTGCCATGCCTGAAACCACATCATTTCCACGCCCACATACGGTCCTCCTTATCCTCTCTTGTGCTCTCCTAAAACCAGATGCAGAAATGCGCTGCTATATATACACACACACTTTAAACAGAGAGACCTCTACAGCACACTGCTGCTCGGTTACGAGGCTCCGCAGCGAGGACGCCAATCACTGCACGGTTAGTGCGGCTATCGAGGACCTGCAAAACAGCTGCCACTGACAGAGCTGCTCTTTTCCTCTCACTCAGCCTGTGTGTGTGTGTGTGTGTGTGTGTGATTACGTGCACATAGCACGACTGGCTCTTTACGCCTTGTATGGTTTTAAGCTATGGAGCTGGATGCCTCAGCATGGGTTGATAAAAATCCACCAAAATAATTCAATAATATTACAAACAGATAGAATCCAACAATATTCGCTTTTTCCATCATCCATGTATTTAGTGTCCATGTGATTTTGCTTTCAACTTTCTGATATTTTTCATTTTTTTTATTTTCAAAATATGACAATAATATATTACTATAATATTAATATAATCATACCTTTTACAAGGATAGGACAAAACCTTATTAATATTAGCTACATATAGCCTAGTTAGGTTGTTTTATTCATTTAAGTTTTAACATTTCTGTACTTTTTATGTTGTTGTAATGCATCTTTGCCAAAACAATGTAAGATGGTCTTCAGATAAACATTTCCCCAGATGTCATAATGATTCCTGCTGCATTATTAACCGTTTCTTGAGATTGTACTGGTCACTGGTGTTTTGCACTCTGACAAAAGAGCTTTCTTTAATATTTTTGCATAGAATTGAGTTTAAGTAAGAATTTATGCATAAAACGATATAAAATACATACAGTCCTGTGCAAAAGTCTTAGGCACCCTATTGTTTTTAGGTACAGCTTTGTTACCGAGTCAGTACAAAAAGATTTAATTTTTCCAAAACGTTACTTTTCCAACAACAAATTAAATATTTCGTAAAAATGTTCATATGTCAGTAATGAAAGCAACACATTACATAACAGACCACATTTCACACAAAAAACATAATGAAGGCTGCTGGGTTTTACATGCAAAAAAAAGAAGTAAGTGTGACAAGAAGTCAAAGTCTCCAGAAGAGCTGTGGCACATTCTCCAAGACGCTCAGTAAAACTTAAAAGCTAATGTCCTTTTTAAAACTGCACACATTGTTAACACTGTTTAAGAAAAAGTCGCACAGAATATCGACTTCTTTTATATTATAACTGTTTACTGCACTTCATAGTGTTTACTTTTATGTAGAAACATCTTCATTATTACAACATCGAAGGCGTCTTTGCTTTACAGCGAGTCTTTGCATGTGCCTAAGACTTCTGTATCGTACTGTACAGTAATTAGCTGGTAAGTTTTACTGAGTGTCTGAGTGGAGAATCTGCCACAGCTCTTCTGGAGACTTTGACCGTCACACTTACTTCTTTTTTTTTTTTGCATGTAAAACCCAGCAGCCTTCATTATGTTTTTTGTCTGAAAAGTGGTCTGTTATGTAATGTTTCTGACACAAAGGTTTTTTGTGCAACACTTCAATTTTTTGTTGGAAAAGTAACATTTGGAAATATAAAATCTTTCGGTACTCAATAATGCAGAACTAAAAAAAAACAAAAACCCATCAATAACAAAAGTTGTACCTAAAAACAATAGAGTGCCTCAGACTTTTGCACAGGACTGTTTACCATGTGAAAGTAATTTTTTTCTTAAGAATGTGTTTAATAATTCTATAAAATATCAAGAAAATTTGTAATACTACTACTACTACAACTTATAATAATAGTAATAATAATAATAACTGTTATTGATGGGTGCCTTTCAAGACACTCAAGGTCACTCTACAATGCAAAAGTCAAAGTTAAAATGAAGTAGAAAGTTTATATTCATTAACATCCAAAAGAAGTTAACAATTTGGAGGATGTGGCCTAGTTTTGAGAATAATACTCATACATATTAGGGTGGTGTGGGGTGGGGTGTTTACCTGCTGTAGCTGATTGACTCCAGTTTTTATTAAACATGAACAAAGACAATGTTTCAAGATGACTGTATGGAGAAGTGTGCATTCATTCATTCATTCATTCAAAGTGCTGTCTTATTTACAGTCACACTCTAATCACTAATGGTTAAGGATTAAAAGATCATTTTCATGTTAGTCATGAATTTTCTGCTTCTGGACCTTCACCCATTTCTAGCTTCTTCTACAGACTTACTTAGATGTGATACATTTTTAAACGCAAGCTGTAATACAAACAATTCCTGTCTAGATTTTCATCAGGTTGTGTGTCTTCCTGATATGAGTAAAAGAAAAGGAATGAAACCATGAGGGTGCGGTACGAGGCTATAACGCCGTCCTGAGCTAAACGTCCTGTTGTGAAACAATACGAGACGGTCTCGCTGACGTGACGGCTCCTCTGGGTGGCCAAAACTGCTCCTGTGCGTCTACAAGTCTGTTACACTAACAGTGTGTGTTTGAGAGAAACCTGGAGGAAAGTGAAGGATATCTCAAAGCATCCAGCCTCTTAGGAGATCGGTCCTATCTTCATCTCATCCTCACTGAGGAATGTGTGGAGTGTCGAGAGCACGAGTGAAAGACCTGCAGGAAAGAAACAAGCACAAAACACACACTCGCGCACACTCACAAAAGGGCTTGATAAGGGATTATTCATAGGACGAGAGTCGACCCTGAGGACTGAGAAACAACACAAGTGTGTGGTGTGTGTTTGTGTGTCGATATTGTGCGGCAACATTACGCCAAAAATAAAAATCACAAGAATGCAGAGCAGGACGGCTGATAATGAAGTGTTTATATTTACAAAAGATGAATACAATATGCCCAAATCTCAGCTTTCATTTTTTTGTTTTGTTTTTTCATACACAAGTCTCCAGCACTTTCACAAAATAAATTAGGAAGCAAATGAAAACCAGGTGTGGTAGCAGATTGTTTTTACAACACGTTTTCCTTTATTAAATGTATTAAATTAAGGTGGAAAGGGGGTAGTCGCCCTCCAGGACTGCGTCATTGTGCTGCAGAAAGTAGCAGGAGTTTGGAAAAAACTGTGACTGAAGGCAGGACTTTAAACATCCACTAATGTAGTTATTTAAACACCCAGTAAATGACGTATTGCGGTTCTGAATTAGCGGATTAAAAAGGTACAGAAAGGTATATTCAACAGTTAAAAGGTAAGAGGAATTATTTGAGATAGGAGCCCTACTCGGAGCCGCATTCACAATGTGTGGTCGATCTTACGTGGATTCTAACGCCAGGAAAAGAAAATGTATAAAAACTTTCAAAGAAGTGCATGATCTAGCTAACACAAGGCTGAATGTCTTTGGTTTGACCTTTTACGAGTCCTTCAGGAATCGAGTGTTAAGTAACGTAACGGGTGTTCAGTTCAGCTTTGGTTGATTTTAACAGTAAACCCGGATTCATTCAGTCTCACGCAGACGAACTCTCCTGATCCTTCAGCAGATGTTTACGATAGTTTGGTCCTGTAAACTAATTGGACGGATGCGGTGAATGACTTGAGTGTTTAGGTAAATAGTGCCAATAGTAGATGAGTAAACTATTCAACGGAGAGCTGCTTAAAGGGTTGTAACACGCGAGTGTCGTTCTAAACACGAGTGCTAAACAACGACAGGAAATAGAAAAGCATCTGGATTGTGTTTTACGCTCGAGCAAAGCAATCCAGGGTCACAGTTTTAGCCGTTTAAATGGTGCTAGGGGTCAGCGAGCACAGTCATGGAGGGAGGCTTTTGCACCCTTGAACACACTTGCACATCAGTGATTTAAAAAATAATAATAATTCAACACTTTCAGTCTCACAGATCTGGACAGGCTGCGGGGAATAAACCAAAAACTTAAGAAGAGTAATGAGTAGGTACATAGCAACGGTACATCATCAACCAGACAGTAATGCTTTTCAGAATCTGTGTTAACAGCTTTTACTTGACACTTACAAAGTATTTGAGACACGTTATGATCCCGTAGGCCTATTGTCCTGTAAGATGTAGGGCATGTACTGTATGTGGTGGCCATTTTGTTCAGACGGATGTCTTTTCCCTCCTCATAGACAAAACTGTGCAGAAAAAAAAACCCCACTGTGAACGACAACACAGAGTTCAACTCATCAATTCATCTCCCTTTATCAGCTAATATATAAATATAGATATGTGTGTGTGTGAGTGTGAGTATAAGGGGGGGGGAGCGTTAAACGAGTCCAGGCAGAAGTTCTCTGGCAGTGTTCTCATCGCCGAGTGAACAGACAAAAGCGATAGCGAATAAATCAGACGCTCAAAGACGAGCGCTGACCTTCACTGCTGCGCTCGTGTCACGTATTAGGAAAGATGAAAAAAAAAATTAAAATGATAACAATAAAAAAAAAAAAATCAGCAGACAAGCGACGGCGTGTTTTGTGTGTTTGTATCGACTGATCTGCCGAGATACTGAACCCCCAGACAGCGTGAGCAGAGACCCGACCGTGCACTCAACACTGACAGATAACGGAAAAATTCCACGATGAAATGAGAAGATGAAGAACTCTGTACGAGTATGGCATTGCTTTAAAAGACAACACCAGAGAACATCCGAGTCTTCACCTCCCTTTCTATACGGCACTTGACGTTACGGAAGGGGAAAAGACCAAAAAAAGAAAAAGAAAAAGAAAAAACGTCCAGGATGAAAAGCAATACCTTATACATAATTACAGGAGCAGATGTGCTTCTGACCTGCCGCTCTTCCAAATATGCAAGGCACCGGAACTTAAAGTGCAACGTGTAACTTGTGACCAAAACGCAAATCCGGTACGACAAAACCCAGCCAGCTATAGCGGATATGTCAGTGACCGCTGGGAGAGCCTGTGATGAATCTGAAAATCAGTGAGAGAAATGTAGGGACACTAGATATGACACGCGTGACAGAATACCCTCTCTCTCCTCCTTCACTTTCACTCTCTGATCTGCTTCTGGTTACTTCTCCTCGTCTTCTCAAAGAACTGACCGGAGGCAGGCAGAGAGCAGCGTTGTAAGAGCGCGCCTCGTAAATCCTGGTTGTGTGTGTGTGAAAGTGGATGTGTAAGAGTGAGCATGTGCGAGAGGCCTGTGTTTAGTCTAAGCCTGGACACTCAGCCACAGCCCTGATAACTGAGCCCCATATTTCAGAGACTTAAAAGTATCAAGCCAAAACAATTGTGTATGTGTGTGTGAGAGAGAGAGACAGAGAGAGAGAGAGAGACAGAGAGAGAGAGAGAGAGAGAGAGAGAGAGAGAGAGACAGAGACAGAGAGAGACA
>JAOVVH010000020.1:16360690-16376623 GCA_028566435.1 Scorpiodoras heckelii
TGCCTTGCACCCTATGCCGCCGGCTAGGCACCGGCTCTCCCGTGACCCTGGGGACAGGAATAAGCGGTTAAGATAATTACTTTTCTATAAAATGAGTTGAAGGTTGCACAAAGCAGCTTTGGTCACAAAATAATTTGAGACTTAGCTTGTGAACGACGAACACAGACCTTATAATCATGCCTAGGAGTTTCATTAAAACTGCATAGTTTATCCAAAGGAGTAAGGAGTAAGCCTAAACCGGACTATTTATTACTCGTGCAACAATTCTTTCTCTCTCACCTATAATGAACAGTTGGGAAAGAATACGGCACTCATACTGTCATGTCCATGCCCTCCAATGTAAGTTTAATTTGTGGGATTTTCCACTGCTCATGGTCACGGTCTATTGTTTAATGATATTATGAGTGATTTCCCTTCCCAGCCTGGAGAAGGCGAGCCGGTGGGCCTTATGCCCAGGGAAAGGGCTCCAACATCCGCCTATTAACACATCCTGCACTGGTGCCCTGTGCCAGAGGCCTGAAAAGTTCCGCCGGCACAAACCTCAATGCAACGAGCCTCGAACATTACCGGATCGTCAGCCTGCTCCGCTCTGAACGTCAGGTCTCTGCTGCGTCCTGCTACGCACCCAGAGTTCACGTGGTTTAAAGCAAAGATGCTCTAACGCGCTCAGTCTGAAATCCTAGCGGTGTCAGTATGTTATCTGCTGGCCAACCATGACTTCAAGGCTTGATCTAGCGGCAGTGCTAAGCTAACAAGAAAGGAAACCAAACACTTTTTATCCCTTAATACCAAGGAATGTACTATAGATGTGTTTTTCTCTAGAAGGAACACCAGTAACGCAGTGGTTTAACTGGATTTGACAGTCTATTTTCTTATTTTACCCAGCACATCCTTAAATAGTTGACAACCAAGAGAGAAACCAGAAGCATAGATGTGTCATTAAATTGTATTTTCCTTAGATGACGCATCCTGGGAGTACAAGCCAAAGCCTTTGGTTTGTCGAGACCTTAAACGTTAGGACACTTAGGAAAAGAATTCCACAGAAAAGCATCTTTGTGCCAAGGGGTGAGAAGGGGCATAACGTACAGCAGACAAAAGTGTGACTGTGCATGGGAGGCAAAGAGATAACGGGAGGAGAGAAAGAAGATGAAAGCGCTGAGGCTTAAGATCTAAAGTCAGGGAGCAAAACGCTTCAGAAATGAGAAAAGCGTGTCTTGCTCCACTTTTCCACGTGATTAGGGAGATAAATATCAGCCTGAGAGGTGTTGAATGGATTGCTCTGCTATTTATAGATGCAGGGAAAGTCGGGCTGGAGATCTGAACGGGGTGAGAGCAGAATGTTTGGAGCGATAAAAAAGAACTCCTAAAATGAAATGACAAGTGTACATGCATCCACCCACACACATCACTGCACACACAATTTCTAACCAACTTGGCAGAGGACTACATATTTCCCCCAGAGAAAATGCAGAAGTTGCTGCAGAGGGAGTTTAGCTACAACAGAAGTGCCACTGCGAGTCAGCCTGATGTTAAGCAGGAAGTCTCTTCAGGATCAAAGAGAGGTTTCTGAGTTCTTTTCAGAATCAGAGATTTCGGAGTTCTGTTCTGGCTCTCTAGAGAGATTTCGGAGTTCTGCTCAGGATCCCAGAAAAATTCTGAAGTTTCATTCAGGATCCTAGAGAGATTCCCGAGTCATATTAAGGATTCCAGAGAGATTTCTGAGTTTGTTCAGGATCCCAGAAAGATTCCAAAGTTGAATTCAGGACTCTAGAGAGATTTCTGGGTTCTAGTCAGGATCCTAGAGAGATTTCTGGGTTCTAGTCGGGATGCCAGAAAGATTCTGAAGTTTAATTCAGGATCCTAGAAAGATTTCTGGGTTCTAGTCAGGACCCCAGAAAGATTCAGAAGTTTAATTCAGGATCCTACAGAGATTTCTGGATTCTAGTCAGGATCCCAGAAAGATTCTGAAGTTTGATTGAGGATCCTAGAAAGATTTCTGGGTTCTAGTCAGGATCCCAGAAAGATTCAGAAGTTTAATTCAGGATCCTAGAGAGATTTCTGGATTCTAGTCAGGATCCCAGAAAGGTTCTGAAGTTTAATTCAGGATCCCTAGAGAGATTTCAGAGTTCTATTCAGGATTGCAGAAAGATTCAGAAGTTTAACTGAGGATCCTAGAGAGATTTCTGGGTTCTTTTCAGGATCCCAGAAAGATTCAGAAGTTTGATTCAGGATCCTAGAGAGATTTCTGGGTTGGACTCAGGATCCCATAAAGATTCTGAGGTTTACTTCACTTTGATCCTGAAGAGATTCTCATTTATATTAAGGATTCCAGGGAGATTTTGGAGTTTTGTTTAGAAGTCCAGAAAGATTCTGAAGGTTAATTAAGGATTCAGATTTCAGAGTTTCTGTTCAGGATCCTAGGGAGATTTTTGAATTCTGTTCAGGATCCCAGACAGATGAGTCCAAGGGCTGCAGAAGATGAGCTTGATGAGACTGTAAAAACGTCAACTTCAATTGCGAACAAGTAAAAAATATTCACCACAATAAACACCAGCATACAGTGGTGGACAAGACAGACAGTTCACCTCCTTTTAGATCTATCATCTCACACATTCGGTGAATTGCCTGAATTTAATTAGCATTTTGTCTGATTGTTGCTTTAGTGTAAAACAGTGAAAGTAGAAGTTTACAGGTGGCTCCTGTATTGTCATAGGAAGTGGTTAAAAATGTTAATGTTATGGATGAACCAATAAGATGCTAACACTTCGACAAATTACAGACCAGATAAAGCACACAGAGCAGAATGAATGGCAAAAACTGTGCACCATAGAACTTGTGCCCCTTGAAAGCCCAAACTCAGCAAGGGCCCCACGACTGTCTACCCTACTGTCTGCACCAGGCCAACGGAGCCAGAGGCCAGCTTTTATATTGGACTGTTATATAAGGAATGTTTTAACAATGACCCCCTGCCATTTCCCGACTAACACATGTTTCCCATTTTAATCGAATTATACTTGTTTGCACTGGAGACAGCTGGAAATCACAAAAAAGGAGAAAACAAAAAGAGTCAAACTGGAATAAACAAAAGAAGTACAAATAGGAATCAAAGCAAACACGCTTTCTACGTTTATATTAATGACTATAACAGAGCTGTTGAAATGTTCCCTTTTTAACCACCAGGCCCTTTCCATGTTCAAATACAAACTGTACACTCATTCATACTTCTTTCATAGTAGAGTGGGAATTGTTTTAATAATGTGGGTAAGTGGTGGGTGGCTACACTCATGGCAGAACACTGACCAGTCCAGAGCACAGAGTACCCACTGACCCTAGCAATAACAAGTCATGGCCAAACTTCGTTTCGCAATTTTCCATATAAACGCACGATCCAAGTGGTTAGTAATGTCGAGGGTTACCCGAGGTGAGGCGAGGCGAGGCGAGGTGAGATCCTGACAACGTATTCATTACTTACATAACTGCTGTGTTTTGGATCCACGACGGATGAGTCACTTTCGATCTCTGAAAAGAAGTTGATGACTTCATGTGGCGGTAAAGTGGGGGGGGACAAAGTCCAGATGTTAACGAGGTGAAAAACGCTTCTTCAAAAGGGAAAGAGAAACCATCGCTTTGTCACTTCAGACCTTCAGCACTGTAATGATGACTGAATTGTACAAGCGGTCAAAGGATCAGGCTGCTGATTACAGTCCTACAGAACATATAATTAGATCTGTAGTACAAGACGTTTTGCCAGGAGGAGCGTTGTATGAAAAGGTTTCAAAAGAACAATAGTTTTAAGACCTCTGATAGTGACTCCTGTTACATATAACGTGTTCAGAGGAAGCGCTTATACTCAGCTTGTGTTTCATTAAGGGCGATCCGTGAATCATAATCAGAATCTGTTGTTTGGGTCAATAAACAAGACGGCAACATCAGAGAACGAGTATCCGTAATCACAAAAACGATAAGAGGAATGCATGTGTCTGAAAATAGTGCTCGGTAACGAATGCACAAAAGCATTCGACAAGACGGCGATGAGGAATGGAGACTAAGGGGATAAATATCCAAACTAATTAAGGGCTGAACACGGAACAGGTGCACAGCATTGGATAGAAACCGATGGCAAATTGGTTCGGAGACGAAACTAAATCAGATGCACCTAGAAAAGGACAGATAAAAGCTATAAGCTGGAGGTGTGTCTACATGAACACACTGTGGCAAGGTATTATGATGAGTCAATGCAGGTTTTCGAGAACTACTCCAAGACTTGCGACACAACCCCTTAAGAGTGTTCATGCTCTTCTTTACCTCTGAGTATGAACACCAACGCCGGGTCCTAGTGAGATGCCCCGGACACATCCCCGGTAAGTAGCCAAATGCACTAGATGATAATGTAATTGACTACAGTTTATCACACACCAACAGCAGAGCCCAGACTTGTGTGGAACCGTCATGGTTACCGAGCTGCACGAAGACTAATTAACCTGTCCTGAACCACCTGCAATGCAGTATGACAGAAGACCTGAGTCATGATGAAACGATCACTCACGCTAATCACGCACGTGCACAAGCGACTGTGCGTTCCACATCTGGCACATTACTGGAAGCAACTCCGGTCTAAATGTATATACAGGTTTTGTAAAGCAAAGTATACAAAGAGCTAAATTTGTTGAACAGATTTAACACAGGAAGTCCTGGATTTGATAGAAGGTCCATATTTCCATCATCAGAGCAAACAGCTTAGCGTTTTTTGCGCTGTATTTAGACTACTGCATTAAGTAAAATGGATAGTTTTAGACGACGGATCAATTTATTTCCTGAAATATAACGCGGCCTATGTGGGAAGCAGTTCTGGTAACGAGAAAATATCCGTGCCAGGGATGCAGTTGAAATCCTAGCGTCTTCTGCTCTGATCTAGGCGCTAATTAGACACGTGAACGTTAGTGCATGGTTGCATTCAGAGAGGTGAATGACAGCTCGGATTCCTGGCTGTGTGTAAATGACAGAAGCAGGGCTGGCGTATTATATTTACTGTTACACTAATGAATAATCAATCCGTTGCAAAACGTGTCCCGTTTTATAAGATTAGCTTTTCAGATAACCCTGTAGTGTATGGTACATAAAGCCCATCATAAATATTAAACATGCTCGATATGGAAGACTGGACATCCTGTAACGTGGAGGGATAGCCGTGCAAACCAAACCACATCCATCTTTATGGAATGCGGCAAAAAAGGAAGGCGGTTAAAGGTTGGACAGACGCGTCTTCTGCAAAATAGGCCGCATTAAAACAAACAGACAAAAAAGGATGAACTGTGACTTCTGGATTTTATACGCTGAGGAATCTTCTGCCGACTGCTGGCAGCCAAAGCACCGGAGCTAGCTGGTATGTTGTTTAACGCTCAGAGCTGCTTATCCCGTCTCCAGAACCGCCGCGCTGTCCGGACATTTCACCCGTCTTGGTTACGTGCCAAGCTTCAAAATAATTAACGAAGCGAGCTGCGTCTGGGTCTCATCCTCCACGTTTGTTTTGATCCGAAGTCGCGTTTGCTCATGAGAAATTCTGCAAGGGTCTAAACGTCAGGAATCCGATTCGTGTGTGAGATTCGGAAAGTTTGGTATTTAGTTCTGGGAAAATCTTGTCGTGACGGATGAACGCAGGATGCTACAGGGCATGAAAAAGTCATTACAGCAGGGGCCTTTCATATTTTAAACGCCATATAGTATTGCATAAATCCTCCAGCGAACCAGGCATTAGAAACGTGAATAAACAAGGACTGTGTCTAGAGTGTGTGTGTGTTTCTACGATTGATAGAGCATGTGCTTCTTACCTTCACCGTACAGTCAATATGCCTGCTCGAAAGCATCCATCAAAATTGTCAGGGCAAAGAAACAAATATGAGAACACTGGGTTTTTCTGGCATGCAGAAATAAAAAGTGTAGTGTAAGTCAAACGCAGACGATCGATCGGAACCCAAGCTGTCTACGTAGGATGAGAATATGAAAAATACTGCGCTGGTTTTGTCATTCTGGGAGGAAATCCGTCTCCCATAGGTGCTGTGGCGTGAATTTCAACTTCGTTTCATTTATATAGCGCGTCAAACAATGCAAACTGTCCCAAAGGAGCTTTACAGAGACATAAACTCCGGACATGACTTTTAAATTGATATACATTTCATCCCTAATGAGCAAGTCAGAGGCAACGGTGGCAAGGAAAAAAAAACTCCCTGAGATGATAAGAGGAAGAAACCTTAAGAGGAACCAGACTGAATAAATACTCCCTCCCTTCTATAACTCTGTGCTATTTAGTTTAAAAAAGTACTTCTTAACCTGGGAAGCTTGGAATAATGAGAATATCCTGAGATATCTGCAGATGATCGTTACGTGTAGAAAGAAACGGTGAAACATTCGAGAAAATACCAAAGAAAAACCTGACACGAACAAAGACGAACACACACAAAACAATAAGCACTGTTGAAGGGATGAAAAGGAAAACAAGAAGGCCACAAACTGATCTCAGGGCAGAAATGAAAAAAATGAAACGTAGTAAAAACACCAGTCGTTGATAATGTTGAAGAGAATGAAAGAATGATGAACAAAGGAAAAAAAAGAAAAGAAGAAGGAATTCCAGTTGCCAGTGAAGAGGTTTCTCACCCGTCTGAACAAAATGGCAGGAAGAGAGCATCTGGTTGGCTATGCCCAAATGCCCTCCTCGTCGTCCTATCGGTTGTAAATGAGCGCAGGGGTAATCCGGGGCAGCATGGGATTGAAAGAAGAGTTAGTTAGCAGGTCAGAAAGATTAGTTCAATATTCAGTTCTTCAAAACGTTTCAGAGAAAAGACGCAACATGCTGTAAATAGGTATGATTATGGTTAAAAAAAAAACAGAAACAGCAGAAGAGCACTCTTACAGAGGAGGTTAATATGGGCTCACGTTTTCTGAACAGTACCTGAAATCTATTGTATGAGCTAAGCTCTGTTGTCCGGAGTCTGTAGAAGTCCCTAGTGCTGGTGTGTGATGCTGTTCGTATGCGAGTTGGACATGTGGAAGTGAATAATGAGGCCCAGCAGGCCAAGCTCACAGGAAGACCTAGTCTAAGTGTTTTCTTGGCAATCAGAGACAAGCAAATGAGAAGAATCTGTGACAGGGATGACCCTGGCTGTAACGGCTGTAGTGCGTGTGTTCCCAGAGCACTGACATTCCTTTCATGGCCTCTCCGTGGGCTCGGCAGTGCCGACCCTCATTTAAGCGGCAGACGCTTGTGTGTTGTGGTCTGGGAGCTTTGGAGCTCGGCGATGCACTCTTTCCTGGATCAGGAGCAGGACTGGATAACTCACAGAGGCCATCTAGAGCAGGGGTCGTCAACTGGTGGACTGCAGTCCGGATGTGAACTTTGGCGGAAAAAACGGCAGAGCGATATATATGACAAAATAACTGGCTGTAGTTCAGCGTCTCTGGTTTAAACGCGAGCCAGCGCTGCTTCTGTAGCAAATCTTGGGTTGTGCACGATCACGTGCGGTTAGCTGAAGATCAGGAAATGAGCAAAGGAGTGTGCGGAGATTTTTTTTTTTTAACTCTTCCTGGACTGATTAGTGAAGCGATTACACGACTTTTCATCACTGTGAAACAAATCCTGACCACTTGTCTTATTTATAGTCATTAACTAAACTCTTAAGGTTTAAAATAAACTTTTAACAAGGTGACGTTTAATGGTTAATGTTAACTGTTTGCGAGCAAGAATTCTTATGTAGCTCGGTCTTTAGAAATTTAAGTTGGAGACCCCTGATGTGAAGAGTCTACAGAAATAAATATCTGATAACATCAAAAGTAAAGAAAGCCAGGAATTATGGATGTGTGGGTTTTTTTTTTTGTGTGTGTGTGTGTAGTCTTATGCCGTTTTTTTCTTTCCGAACGCTTAAAGAAAACAATAAAAATCAAATCAAGGCAGTGAAGATGGAGAAGCCTAGACAGAAAAGCCTTTCCAGTTCATGTTCACCGCTGCGTTCGTGCGTGTGCTGTGTGTGCTGTGTGTGCATGGACATGCTTAACCGCTTTGATGTGCTCTAATATGAAATAATACAAGAGATTAGACATGAGGGGCTGTGTTTTATTGGATGTGAAAGATGTAATTTCCTGTTGCTTATGCTTTCCTGTAATGACTCTGTGTTATAAACCAGATCAAGGCCTTGAGGGATAAATTAAACTTTACAGACTGGGCTAAAGAAAGAGTGCAGAGGATTAAAATAAATAAATAAATAAATAAATAAATAAAAACACAATAAGTCGGAAAAGAGAGAGAGGAAGAAATTTCTGTGTTGAATCAGAAAATCAATACACACTGTATTGTAATGTGAGCAGGAGCGAGCAACACAGCGCAGTTTAGTGATTTCCCTACAAAATGACACTTTCACTCAGTGGTTAATTAAAGGAGCAGGAAAACTGTGTCTGGAGCCTGAAACTGGAGCGTTTTATTTTATTATTTATTTCCACTCACCTGATCTGGAGAGGGTTTGTGATTACTCTGGTCTGAATTTGAAGAAGCCTTTAGATGGTCGTCCTCGTAATTATCGGCCATCAGTTTCATCCGGTTCTGCGTCTGGAGAACAAAAGGCAAACAAGGAAAGTTATTCCAGGAACTCACACAGACAGAAACGTCCTAAGATTCGCTCGTAGCCTCGGAAGCCCTTCAGAGCCCTGTGGACTCGTACAGAAAACATCAAAAACTCTGTACGAGGATGTTGATTTAGGATCGGCGGTCGACTTTCACGCCGCCCCCCGAGAACGACGTTGTGATAGATGGATTCGAGATCAGAGGTTTGATTTTAACGCCGGAGGTCATAACAGAGGTGTGAAACGTTTTAAGCGAGGAACAGGGACTCTGGAGTAGGAGAAGGAGAGAGACGGAAAGAAAGAAAGAAAGAAAGAAAGGAGAGGGATAGGTAAACATGAATACGCGTGATTTAATTACACCGCGTCTTCAAAATGTGCAATCGTGCACGCTCTGAGGAAAAGATGAATGAACAGCAGATGGGATTGGGTTTGACTGTCTTTAGGAATGAGACTGCCGTTTAGACAGTCTGGGTTGTGTTTCTGTGGGAGTGAAGGCGGTGTAGGATTTGTGTACATTTCAGGCACCGTCCCTGTAGATTCGCAGGAACCGAAGTTGTTGCAGTGCCATGGCGAGGTGCGTGTGAGCGTGCACATGGACTGTGATATTTTCCACTGCTAACACAGAGTGTGATTTATATTGGCAAGCCAACCATCACTCTTGCGTCTCTGCTACACGGACATGAACAAGAAACAACATGAATCAATAGGACATTAGAATGGAATGAAAGCCAGGCTGAGGCACCCTGCCCTTCCGGGCTCCTGGGAGTGTTGTCTTGCTCGACCTCGCCCAGAATGTGATGGTTCGGCTCCCTCTGTTTAGTTTTCTCGCCCCCTTTTCCTCGCACTTCCCCACCCTCTCCATCTCGCTCCCTCAGCGTTCCCGTAACAAGGCTGGTGTTAATGGTGGTAAACACTAAGCTCAGATGTTCTGGCCTTCCACATGCTTCTTAACGTCAGAGTTAAGTCACTGCTGGTGGGCTGGGTGGGAACATGACAAATCCATTGGGGTGAGATAGGAGGGGAAAGGGAGTCGGGGCGCAGGAGGGGACGAATTACTGGAGGGATTCCGCCTGTACGTCGTGCTCTAAGCTTAAAATGAGATCAGGATACGGAGGAGAGTCTAAATATACATGTGGATCTTGAAGTGCATCAGTACAAAGCTCTAGGCTGGACGGACAAAAGGTAAGGAACTAAAGTGCACTTTTACATAAAATTCCAGCCTTTAGTACTTCAGTAGCAGCCAAGATTCGGAGGAAGCTCATGAAAGAAAAGCTAAGCTTAGCTAGCCATCACATTTTTATTAAAACACAATTTTATTACCTGACTTTCAAACAATTATATAGCAACATCAAATCTTCGTTGAAATGCCACACTGATTTCAGCGCAAACGTCACCCAAAATTAACTCACTGCAATCTGATATTCATAAGTTTCGGATGCAAACACAAACACAAAAAAATATCATAAACATAAAAGCTGGTGACAAAATAAAGGAAAACCTGTTTTTACCCTTTCATGCTTCATCATTCAGATGCAAAGCAACAAAGGTCTACGGACTCATCACCTTTATCCTATAATGAAACAGTTCCATACATGTGGGCGTGGTCTTTTTCATAATGACTCCACCCCCTTCCACAGTGCTCACTGAACGGTTCACTGAGGATTAAACTATCATACGCTACACTCCTTTACATTCACTGGATCTCACTAAAGTTTGGTGCACACCATCATGCCACCATCAAAACTCTAACAGGGAACATTTTGCAAAGAATGGCGTTCACTGCTCTAGTACAGCTCCAGAGACTTGTCGATCTTTCTAATGCTCTTATTTCTAATATCAAGGCCCCTCCATTCATCGCCTTCTACCCAAGAGCCTTTACCAAACATGAGGCTTTGGCCAGCAGGGGGCTTAATCTTTGAGGCAGCAGACAAACCCCAGTAGCAAAGAAGATCCAATGAAGTAACCGAGCACTTATACAACCAAAGGAACTGGCTCTACAAACCCGAAATTCACTTAACGTTGGTACGAACTCACAGCAAACAAACTGCGAGTCAAGCCACTTTACCACACAGTGGGCAGAAACTTGCGTCCTGTCTGTTAACAAGACCCTTAACCGCCGATCAAAGGAAGCACCGAATGACTAATCACCAGCGCCACTTCTCCAACACCCTGCTCTCAGCAGCTTCACAGCTTCCCAGCAAACCCCGGAGACTACTGTTTTTCTTTTCCCCCAGTACATACTGCAGAACACAGCTGCACATCGGGGCCTCGCAGACGAGAGGTCCAGTCTGGGATACGGAGCCCACTGTAGGTCTATATTCATTTACCCTGCAAGGCAGAACCTATCTCCCCCTCACTACAATTTGTTCCACATGCTTTGCAGAGTTACTGTCCAGGACACAGGCGAGGGCTCAGGAAGTCAGCTCAACGTTTGGAGACTTGTTATACACAAGCCCCTATGCTGAAATGAACCCGCTGAGAAAGTACAGGCTTTGGAAAGCCAGAAATGTAAGGAAAGGAATGTAAAGGGGGGGGGATAGAGAGTCAGAGGGAGTTAGTGTGCACGGAGTACAGCAGCCACCAGAAAGCACATCACTCACTCATTTGGAAAGTTCATACTTAAAAAATAAACATGGAAAATAAACTGTTTGCTTTTAAGCGGTAGAATTACGAGGCCTAGGGGAATTGTAGCACCTGTAAAGGTCTAGCATCCGTTACCAGACTGAGGAAAAATAATGACGGGTGTCAGGAGATGATCGGAAAAAAAGAATTGTTTTTATTATTTATATCGGGTTCAGCTCTATTGAAATCGCAGACGTTTCTATATAGTCTTCCACGTCATATAGTTCCTTGCTGAGTAGCTGTTCCTCCGCCTGCTTTTCTCTCAATATAAGGACTGAACAATGATCAGAACCAGCATCAGATCCCGGGTTTGATCCCCGGCTGGAGTGGGTCTGGGTCCTTTCTGTGTGGAGTCTGCATGTCCTCCCAGTGTCCGTGTGGGTTTACTCTGGGTACTCTGGTTTCCTCCAACAGTCCAAAGACATGCATATTACCGGTAGGTTAACTGGTGGCTCTAAAGTGCCCCGAGTGTGTGAGTGTGTGTACGAGTGCTGTGTCCTGGTGTATCTTCCACCCAGTGGTCGAGGGTCCTGTCTCCCTTCCCTGCACCCCATTCAGTCCCCCAGGGGGCTGTGGTCTCTGGTTGAGAGTACGCTGTGTGTGTTTGGCTGCTGCTTCTCACCGGTGTGCGACTGGTGTTAAAAGGTGTATGTTGACTGTAAAGCGTCCTTGGGTTTGTGAAAGGCGCTATATAAATGTAACGTTCATTCATTCATTCACATAGTGAAAACTTAAAATCAGTTAGGAGAGCTGACGCAAAAGGCAAGGAGGAGAGAAAAAGCCTTGAACATTAGATAATTTCTGCTGCAATATCAAATGTTTTTAAGGAATAACACTGTTTATTATATTATATTATATTATATTACCGGTATATATTTCTGGAGGTGCTGTGGGAAAGCTAAAGCATATTGCAAAGCTGGATGTAGTAACCTGTAGCCTCACTTGACAATACTACAGAAGACCACAGGACTGAGAAAACTCAATGGAAAAACAGAGATAACACTACTACTAATAATAATAATAAAAAAATAAAATTATGTAATAATATAAGCTTCTGCATCCGTGCATATTTGCATTCACTTGTTTTTAATTTCAAATTGAAAATAGTAAAAGACGGAAAACAGGACTACAATAATTTAAAGAGTAAATTATTCCTTCAGTTATTAAAAAAAAAAAAACCCGAAACAGTCTCACTTTCACCACTCTCTAACTTAGAAATCAAATACTTGTGAATTATAAAAAAAATATCCAGGGCGGTGCTAGCTCAGGAGTTAAGACATTGGCCTTCTCATTGGAAGGTCGTGAGTTCAAATCCCAGCACCACCGCTGGGCCCCTTAGCAAGGCCTTGAACAAACCCTGAAATGTACGTCACTCTGGATAAGGGTGTCTGCAAAATGCCGTAAATGTGAACGTAAATGTAACTCCAATGAAGTACATTTCAGAGTAAACGGAGAAGATTGGACGCTATTCTACACACCGACTTCTTCAGCTAAAAATTCGTACTCTGGAACCTTTTTCTATCTGCATAGAAAGATGTGATAAAAGTCAATCAAACGGCACATACAGAAATACTTTGTGTGATTAAAATGTTTTTTAAAATCATCACCCGGACAATCCTGCTGGTTTTATTATACCACCAAGTTGTCCTGCTTTCCCATCACCCTCAGCTTCTTTAGTTTTAAAATCATGCAGTGATTCATATTAGCAGTAAATCAGGGACTAAATAAATCTCACGTTCTAACTATAGTGTGCTAAGTAACAATCTTAAAGACAGGCTTTAGGTTTGATTTGCATTAGTGCCGTAGAATAGATTAAAAAAAAAAAAAACGTCTCAAATCTTTTTCAGTGGTTAAAAAGTTCAAGTATTTTTCAAGGTTAAATTGAATCCGCCTCTCGAGGACTATTTTTTATTTATTTTTTATTCATTAATAGGGTTTGAAATTGAGCACAGACACCAGACGGGGCTACAGGATGCCATCTGTTACCATCCATTACACATCCACTGTTATGGTTTGTGTGACCTGCAGGTAACTTTCTCAGAGGAGAGGAGCCTCGTTCCACTATAATAAGAGAAATTAGTTTCAAATGGACCTGCACCTGAACTCCCCGTAACTGTCTACTTCATTTCCGTGTTTGTAAAACAGGTGAGGCTCGGTATATTGAGTTTGCTCAGAAATAAAAAGGAAGTGTATGAGTGAAGACACAACAGAGGTGAGGTCGCGGCCAGGAGACAAATTGCTACAAATGTACACGTGTGGCCTTTGACCCCGGTCGACGGTCTGGTGTATGACATCGAGCTCGCTGTATATCTGTGACTTATTTTGGCGGAACAGCCGGCCATGTATGAGCCATGCTCACGAACTGGGTAGAGATAATGAATGGACGTGGGAGAGAAGGATAAAGTAGACAGAGACAGAATGTCTTCTCGAATGCCGGGGTTTTTCTGGACTTGAAACGAAACGAAGGGTATACGAGCGGCTGCGAAGATTACAGAGGAATTTGGGGAAAGTTCATGGGGAGATAGCAAGACTCCGGCTAATTGTCGGGTTGTAGGAGCCTCATATGTCAATATATAAGACAATTTACAGGAAACTAGATCTTGGTCTCTGTGGCTTGTGTGTTTACGTTGGTTCGGCTCAGTTCTCGCTCCTCTTACAGGAAGCGGGCGTTGATACGGAGTTGGTAGAATAAAGCGGTGAGAAGATAAACATTCGGTCTATATCATTCCAGTTTCCTCAGGTTTCAAGTGAAAGCACGGTGACCTAAAGCCTTGGACTGAGACCAATGTGTGGTACAGAAAAAAATGATTCCTGGCCCTTCTTTCATTCTCAGGCTTCACCTTTCAGCATACATCAAGCTCTTGTTTATGTTCTCCGTTCAGAACTGTGATAGCAGCCGGCAGGAACTTCGTCCACACGTCTCTGGTTTCCGTCTTAACTCAAGAACTTACACTTTTATTTAATCTAATCACTTCACTTCCCCAGCGGCAATATTTTTTCTTCAACATGCATCATTGAGGTGAAAAAAAGGTGATATAAAAGTAATATTTAAAAAAAATGAGACCCAACTGAAAATGTGCTGATTCATAATTTCACAAACTTCCCAATGATATAAAGGTTAATGTCATAACTGGGGTCGGGACAGCATCTTAATGAGAGCCTTTCTTATGCACAGGGAGACACGTGACCCCTTCACGGCATCCCATGACCCTCAGAGAGTTCATGACCTCCGTTCTTCTTCTACTCGCCCACATGATAATAAGACTCTTTAATACGACTCTTTAATAGACAGTAATTATGCAAACCAAAGCAGTAATTCGACAACGGGAGCCTTGGAAGCCCAGTGGTTAAAGTTGTGCATCATGAGCTCACAGGACTGGCAGGGTGTATGAAGGTTAGTCTGTAACTCAAGGGTCACCGATGCCATCATCACGTCCGACTATGACTGGACCTGTTAGCAAGGTACTTAACCCTTAACTGCTCCAGGGACGCTTCAGAGGTTGACCTTGTGCTCCGACCATGTAATCACGTTTGTGTGTGTGAGAGAGAGGATCAAGAAGAACCGTCCTACAAAGAAGAATAAGGAACTGCAAATGAAGATGAAGATGTTAGTCTGTGAATGTGAGTGTGAAGTGTTTTAAGAGTATACCAGCCTGGACCAGTGCTTCTCACAATGCACTCACAGTATACTGGCTGTACTGATATACAGAGATGACACAAATGTTCTGCTGGTGGTTTTCCTATACTACATACACCATTTATCCAAATGTCCTACAAGCATAATAATGCAAACTTTCTTACAAATACACTGCAGGCATATAAAAGTCTCTGGCTGCCATAAATAGCCAAATTATCATTGAACATATTTTCATAATGAAGCTAATATTTGAATAGATCCAACAGAGTATGTTCTCCCGGGGTCTGTGACATTTAATTTACACTCTAAGTGGTCTGTAGCCGCAAACGAACCCCTGGCCTAGGGTGTGAACGACTAAACGTGTGTTAAAAGCAATATGCACCAAAATATTACCAAGAATTTTTATCTTTCGTGTTTTTTTTCTTAAATGTAGAAAGCATGCTTGGTTATATTCAGTCAAACTAAACACTCTGCACTTATTCATGGCAATAATATTTGTCATATTATTTTTATTATTATTACATTATTAAACATTGCATAAGCGTTATGATGTTTTAAATGGCTTCAACGGCCCTCTTCATGTTTACGTCTGGATTTCAGTCTTCCATGGAGCCATAATGGGCCACCAAAGAGGCCAAAGTATGAATGGCGGTACTTATGTGGCTTATTAGTAAATGAGTGAGGTAGTGAGGTAGTGGCTGTATAAAAGCTAGGTGTGCAGAAAAGCTCAACATGTCTGGGAAAGCAATCTTTTTTATTGTTAAATCTACACATTCAGCTCGCTCCCAGGTCACTTTTAAAGTGTCTCAGCTCAGGTGGGTAAGACAGAGGAAGTGCACAATGGCAGCTAGATTCATAATGTATATAAAACCAGCAGCGCCGTCAGTCTGAACGCAATCATCCTGAAATTGAGCGTTACACGTTACTCGTTTTAGGCTGCATTTCAATAGCCAGTGTCCCTAATCTGTAGCCCTGTTCCCTATACACTGTACAGGGTACAGAATCCCAAGGGCACTTCATAGGGAACTCGGTCACTGAAACGGCTCTATTTGAAACGCCCTGCAACG
>JAOVVH010000020.1:16395875-16412499 GCA_028566435.1 Scorpiodoras heckelii
AGCTATATGGGAAGTGGAACTGAGAAAATGGACAATGAGTGTAGAGAAAAGGAGGTGGTCATAAGGTTATGCCTGATCGGTGTAGCACTAGCATATAAAATAAATGAAAATAAAACTCAGTGAAAGGTAAAGGATAAATGTAGCATCTGCTCTCCACTAACAGGAGGGATCTGCCTCGCGGCTCGGAGGATTTTCAGCTTTAAAACGACCCACTTTAAATATCTGATCTAGCTCCAAGTTTGCTCACTGAACACAGGAAACACATGACACATTAAAAGCACATTAAAGAAACTGATCCTCTGTTTCTCTATTAAAGCAAATATTGACTCTAAAAGAGCGATGAATTGGACTGTGAATCAATCTGACACTATGGGGGTTTTGTGTTATACAGTAATACCTGTATGTGCCGTGGCACTTCAGCTTCATCTGCCTTGCCAGAAAAGTCTAATATAAACAGCACCACAAGTTAATAAAGCCATTGTGGTTTAATATGAATACAAAGATCCTCTCAGATCTGACTGGTCAGAAGGTCTTGATTCACGTAACCAGGTGCTGGTTATATAAACACATGCAAAGCGACTTGCATGGTGTATGTTCAACATCTGCTTTCTTCGACATTTATGGAAGGAGTCTCCAGTGTGAGGACTTTGTGACAGTCAATTTTCCACCATAGTACAATCTTAAGAACAGACGACTTCTCAGTAACACGATGTTTTTGTATTGGTGTCTTATTAACTGTAGAAAACACCGTAAGTCATTCATTCATTCATTCATTATCTTAACCGCTTATTCCTGTTCCCCGCCAATCCATCGTAGGGCACACACAAACACACATTCATACACACACTCATACACTAGGGGCACTTTAGAGACACCAATTAACCTAATATGCATGTCTTTGGACTGTTGGAGGAATCCGGAGAAGAACCCACGTGGACACGTGGAGGACATGCAGACTCCACAGAGAAAGGACCCAGACCACTCCACTCAGGGATCGAACCCAGGACCTTCTTGCTGTGAGGCGACGGAGCGACCCACTGCGCCACCGTGTCGCCCCAACATTGTAACTATAAACGGATAAAACATGTCCATCACAGTGTCCATCTTTAGTTATCAGAAATTGCAATGACTGGCAAGTTGTTGTGGTGATATACGAGGAATAAAACACTTCAGGACACTGAAACAACTTCAGGGTTCTAACTGTTACTCATTCCTCTTTGTACTGGGCTGCCTGACATCACCACATGGTCATGATTATTTTCCTAAAACAGTATGCCCCTAAGGGTATTATTTCTTACATATGTGTGCCTGGTTTTCTGAACAGACTCCACTGCATCTCAAGAGCAAAGTGTGATCAAACAGAGAAATATGATGAACTCTGAAACCATTAGAGCACACGCAGACATGGAACTAGTTCAGCTCGGCACGCTGACACAGATACACAAACGTCCACGTAGCCTTTACCGCACACCCTTTGCCCTCAGAGGAGCTCAGCACTTATCAGCTCTTCTTCCTGAGGCTGACAGTCCAGCCTTAATTAACGCTGATAGCAGCACACCAGTGCTTCTCAGCCTCTCCGAAGCACACACAAACATGCCACACGTTACACTGCTGCTATCTCTGGCCTCCCATGGGAACAATTACACACACACAGACACACAAACACACTCACACACTCTCACACACAGCCTGACAGGACAGGGTTGCACAGATCATATCACCAGAGCATGTGTAGGACAGACAAAATGAGAGAATTACTATGCAATTCTTGCTGCCTCTTACATCTTGTGCTACGTGCAAAATAAACAGTAATAGCTTCAAATTTTATTCCAACCTTCGTTCGAGAGACTTATGAAAACTTTTTTTTTGACAGCGTCACAAACATTATCCTGCTTAAACTCCAAATTTGTCAAAATCAAACCCTTGGGAGAGAATTACATAGCAGCAGACCAGGACGAGAGCTGGGACGATTCACGTAAAAATTCCCGAAGAAGCCGAACAACCCTCTCTCTTGCAATTAGACTATAGTTAATGCCCTAGGTTTTATGCTCTTCTTAGCCATGAGAAGGATTCTGATTGGACGGAAGTCCACACGGCCAACTCATATTCTCTATGGCTCAAAGATGGTATTTTTTCCCCCCTAAGTTTGGAAAAAAATAAGTTTAGTTTGAGAGGGGCGGTAGAGGGCTTCGGATGGTGCTGGCAACCTTTTATTAACTATTTTAAACATTTCAAGGATGTTAATGCTGCAGACGGAGTTTTTTTTTTTCTTTATTTATGAATGCGGTGGGGTAGGGTGGGAGTTGGTATTTCATTTCAAGTTGAAGGTTTTTCTTTTGGGTTTTCGTAAATTATGTTGCGCTGTTTGGAAAAATGCGTTATAAGAAATTTTTTAAAAATTCCTGAGCTGGCATCTGTGTGAACAGGAAAGACGATAACGTACAATGTCCTTGTTCTGTTCGAGTACTGTGCTAATGTTTTCAGAGGTACGAAGTGAAAAAGGAGGGGGGGGAAAGGCAAGGGCTTTAAAAAAAAAAAAAAAAAAACAAGAAAGAAATTCAGAAATGAAATAGATGGTGGATTCCATGATGAAGAAAGTCCATGAATTTTTTGTTAATCAGACGAACTATGCAATCAGTTTGATGCATTCTTTAGGCATGCTTTAGCAGAATGCAGAATAAAATAAGGGTGAAGAACCTAACGCAAGTGTTTGACATTAATAATAAATAAACGAACAAAACAAACAAAAAAGTCTATCTGAGGAAATGTAAAAAAATGTATTGATTAACGCAGATTATTTTGCAAGAGCATCTGACAGGAGTTTAAACCAAATCCTGAGATAACTTGCATTTGGTGTGACCAGACGTTCATGCCACACTTGACACAAAGCCTGAACATAACCGGTGAAGTTACACTGGTTTAAACCCACATGTGGGTAAGTGTTGGTCACAGTGCAGAGTTACAGGAGTGTAACACCACCGCCACAGCAAAAGCAAATAAAGAGTGTAGGAAGAGGAGCAGCTGAATGACGAACGCTTCAGATGCGCTACACAGAGCTTGACCACAGATGCACACCATAGACACGCACCATTTGCGTTCGCTGGAGCCCTCGGAAGTGCTCGTTCATATGGCAACGCGTTGTGTGAAAAACAGCTGGGGCTCCTACCCGAAAACACAAGAGGGAGACAGCGAGGGCGAGACCGAAGTACCTTCCTGGGAAATAAAGCTCATGAAGCAGATCCACCTGTGGAAGTCATTACCGAAACAGATGGAGTGGAAAGATGCGCCCCGATCTATGGGAGTGGAGACACGAGGATAAGGAAAACATGGAAGGAGAACATGGAAGCTTCACCACGGGACCCTAAACAAAGGATTAAACATGTCAATGAGACATACGGTCCTTAAGCCATGCTCCCGATGCTGTTGGCCGAATGCAGAAGCTTAGCGGGGATATGCAACTTATGGCTTATGACATGACTACAACGTGGGTTATTGAGATGTTTTTGCCACAGCTGGTTGGCTTAAGAATTTCCACTGTAAATAACATGTCAAGGACAAAGACTATAATTTATAAAGAATGGCGACTTTCTGCTGAAATACCACTGCTGTGTTAAATTAAAGTCAGTTCAAATTGCACAAGTTCAATGGTAGTTAAGAACGTAACCGTAGACTCTGTGATCTGTGTTCAATAATTAGCTGCTGGAGCATGCATATGATATGACTTCAGGCCACATGTTCGTTTTCAGCATTCAAATGCACACCACAGTGAGAATGGGTCTGCGCCCAGCAGGGGAGTGGGGACTGCTTTCGAAACGATCCTTTCTGAACGGTTACGTATATAAAAAAACGTCATTCTTTGGAATGTGAAAAAAAAAGGCAGTCATAGAAAGAACCATGTGCAGCCACTTCTGAACCAATCTTAGACTCAGACACTCTGCCCACAAATTAACTATTAGCTGCCCCCGAGAGAATCTTGAAAGTTGTAATCTGTTTGGTATTTCGTCCTATAGTATTCTAGGACTAGTCATAGGAGTGGCTTGGATTGGTCAAACGTTGCGCAGGAGAAGGATGGATTGGTTAAACCTTCTGTAGGGAGTGGACAAACTGTCTATTTAAGTGGAGGGGACTGGTCAAGTGTTCTGCAGGAGCAGGTGTAATTAGTCAAACTTTCTGCAGAAGCAGGACGGATTGGTCGAAGTTTTTGCAGGAGTGAGTGGGGTTGGTCAATACTTCCGTAGGAGCAAGTGGGATGGATCAATGCTTCTGTAAGAGTGAGTGGGATTGGTCAATGCTTCTGTAGGAGCGAGCAGGATTGGTCAATTCTTCTGTAGGAGCGGCCGGGATTGGTCAATGCTTCTGTTGGAGCAACAGGGATTGGTCAATGCTTCTGTATGAATGGGTGGGATTGGTCAGTGCTTCTTTACAAGCAGCTGGAATTGATCAATGCTTCTTTAAGAGTGGGTGGGATTGGTCAGTGCTTCTGTAGGAGTGAGTGGGATTGACCAATGCTTCTGTAGGAGTGAGTGGGATTGATCGATGCTTCTGTAGGAGTGAGTGGGATTGGTCAATGCTTCTGTAAGAGCGAGTGGGGTTGGTCAATGCTTCTGAAGGAGCAGGTGGGATTGGTCAGTGCTTCTGTACAAGCGAGTGGGGTTGGTCAAGGCTTCTGTAAGAGCGAGTGGGGATGGTCAATGATTCTGGAGGAGCAAGTGGGATTGATCAATGCTTCTTTAGGAGCGGGTGGGATTGGCCAGTGCTTCTGTACGAGCAGGTGGGATTGATCAGTGCTTCTATAGGAGTGGGTGGGACTGATCATTGCTTCTGTACGAGCGGGTGAGATTGGTCATTGCTTCTGTACAAGCAAGTGGGATTGATCAACGCTTCTGTAGGAGCAGGTGGGATTGGTCAGTGCTTCTGTACAAGCGGGGGGATTGGTCA
This sequence comes from Scorpiodoras heckelii, assembly GCA_028566435.1. NCBI lineage: Eukaryota > Metazoa > Chordata > Actinopteri > Siluriformes > Doradidae > Scorpiodoras > Scorpiodoras heckelii. Next base: position 16,400,814 of record JAOVVH010000020.1, read on the forward strand.
GTGCTTCTGTAGGAGCAGATGGGATTGGCCAGTGCTTCTGTACAAGCGGGTGGGATTGGTCAGTGCTTCTGTAGGAACAGATGGGATTGGCCAGTGCTTCTGTACTAGTGGGTGGGATTGGTCAGTGCTTCTGTAGGAACAGGTGGGATTGGCCAGTGCTTCTGTACGAGCGGGTGGGACTGGTCAGTGCTTCTGTACTAGCGGATGGGATTGGCCAGTGCTTCTGTACAAGCAGGTGGGATTGGTCAGTGCTTCTGTAGGAACAGATGGGATTGGCCAGTGCTTCTGTACTAGCGGGTGGGATTGGTCAGTGCTTCTGTAGGAACAGGTGGGATTGGTCAGTGCTTCTGTAGGAACAGATGGGATTGGCCAGTGCTTCTGTACTAGCGGATGGGATTGGCCAGTGCTTCTGTACAAGCGGGTGGGATTGGTCAGTGCTTCTGTATGAGCGTGTGGGATTGGTCAGTGCTTCTGTATGAACGGATGGAATTGGCCAGTGCTTCTGTACAAGCGGGTGGGAATGGTCAGTGCTTCTGTATGAGCGTGTGAGATTGGTCAGTGCTTCTGTATGAATGGATGGAATTGGCCAGTGCTTCTGTACAAGCGAGTGGGAATAGCCAGTGCTTCTGTATGACTGGGTGGGATTGGTCAAAAGTTCTGTATGGTAGAAGGGACTGATAAAACTTTCTCAGGAGTAGGCGGTATTAGTAAAACTTTCTTCAGGATCATATATTCACTGGATGGAAATAAAAAGTCCAGACATCCTGTCATTCATTTCTGAGAAGATAATAAATGAGATATCCTCTTCTATTTGCTGATTAGCTCTGGAAATGGTCTATGGTTAGTTGGTGAAATGTTTTTTTTTTTCTATAAAAGTAGGTGGTTCTTGGCCATGATTAGTGATGAAAAGTACCACAATATCTAGTGACAGCTGCTGGCTTTGTTCTGCCTTTGTAAGTCTGGGGTTGAGATCGGATGAACCAGGCAGATGCCAAAGGTCTTGACCCATAACAATGGATAGATTTGGGGTGTCCTTTGTGACCAGATTGTTCTCAGTTCGTGATGACGGCCTCTGATTAAGGTGAAGAAATATTCGGTGTCTTCTCTTACATAGCTATACTTGGCTATGCTAAGCTGAATAGGCCATGTCCCTTTAATCATTCCTGTCTTTCAAGGCTTGGAGAAAACTTAGCAGGCCTGAATGGTGATGAAGGCAAATGCCAAGCTGCTGATTTATAAAGCTCAAAGGCAAACTCTACCTAGAGACTGACTTGTCTGTGTGAAACCAGACAGCGACGTATAAAAGTGAAGACACTGCTGAGGTATGATGCGCACAGACTCTCTCGCAAAGTCAGCGTGTCTTTTGGCCTTGGCTGGGTATTATCATTTCTGCCATAAAACGTTATGCAACAGAACATCTAGATATAGAGCACAGAGGCCCCATTCCACTCTAAATGTAAATCAGGAAAACCAGTATGCAGCACACTTCAACAAAAGCTTGGTAAAACACACTGATGTTGGCTGTCTTCTTACGCACTGCAAAAACCTTTCCCATGATGGTAAGCAGGTTGGCACAATCTGTAAGGAATCTGGGAATTATGTGGTCACCTTTATTACACACATACTGCTCTGAAAGTAACATTTTTCTTGTGCTTGTCAAAGTGATAAAAAAGATCCTCAAGACCAAATCATGGTCATGTGGATCGCATTTAAGGGCTGGTTAGATCAGTGAGAGAATAGATGAAGAGGTGGTTTCATAAACAGAAATGTGGGAGAGGGGGTGTGTGTGGCGTGAGGATACCACAGACCAAAATGAAATGCCCCCAGGCACCACCGGCCACAGCCTAGTTTCTACCAGACACACCACACAGAATGCTATAAAACAAACACAGATGCCCTTCATTAGGCCCACAGCTAGCAGACCTGGAAAGCCAGAGATGCATATCCACACCAGTGATACAGCTCGAACATCTCCAAGTAATGAGTTGAACCAGGTTTAAGGCTTCATGAAGCAACCTGCTGCTTTGCTCATCGGCCCGGCATTATTTACGAGCGCACTGGAGAAGTCCCACACAGGCCTGAGTTTAGTCCTGTCAGTCTTTTACTGCTCTTCTTTACGACTGACTCTCTCCCCCCTGCCAGAGATGGCAGTATTTCAGATACTTTGTTAAGGAAGAGGCCCTCCATCTGACTTTAGCACATCTGTGAATGACATTCAACTCCCCATACATCCTCATCCCCCTCTCCTCTAACCATTGTTAACCCGTCCATCGTAAATGCCCTGATAAGTTCCACAACATATTTTATTAAAATATTACATGGTACATAAAACCAAACATTCATGGCAGTTTTATCCACAGAATGTTGTAAAACAGGGAGATAAAGCAGTTAATCTTTCTCAATGTTCATCGCAGGGATTTCACACTCTTCACAGCATCACACTTTTTTCCTCCCAAAGTTAGTTCCCCTGCTAACTTTCAGTCTCCTGCAGCTTTAGGAAAGTGGATTTACGTGATTCTGTGACCTCCGTTAACGGAGAGCAAAAGAAGCAACAAATCTAGCTAGTCAAAAGAGATCCTTCTGCCACACAAGTTAAGTACAAGGGTGTGTGTGTGTGTGTGCAAGTGTTATGTGGAGGTCTTGATTCCTGATACGTTTACCCGTAATTTACATGATTTCAATTCAGGTACTCTATTCGACACACGTTTGTAGAAAGTTGTGCTAACACAAACCTGATATAAAATCACAAGAAGCCTGAACTGAGGAGACCTGTAAACCATGGCATTTTAGAAATGAAGGAGCTGTTGTGTGTCCAGATCAAAGACTTTTCCTAATTTTTCATATGATAAATGAAAGCGTAAAATTTATATTGATTAGTAAATCACTAGCATCCACCAAGAACTCTTTGTAAGCATAGAAAGTCCAAGTGCTTGATCTGTGAACTGCACTAAATCCACTTATTTGCTTAAATGCCACATTTTTTGACGACTGTTAATTTTTGTAGAAATTTGTTTAAAGACAAGAAAAGCTCAATCACCACTAGTAAAGATAGATATGCCAAAATGTCCTGGGTTTAATGTCTTGAGTAGTTAAGGCCTGACTTCCTTTCTAAAGCACAGAAAAACTGAGAACTGAAAAGACACTGGAAAAGGAGACTGATCCCAGAGTCAGTGACAAAAACAGACACAAATATCAAAAGCCTTGAGACAGAAAAGATAACGGGGAAAAGCAACAGATTGCGAAGGACGACTAATCTGAAGCGCTCAATGTGTCCGGGTAATGTGTCGGGTTACTCTAAAAAAAAAAAATGCAGAGAGAGATTAGCCCACGATTTACGGCCATAATCCACTCCAGATAGATCCCAGGCCAAAGATCCAGCATGATGACGACAGAGCAGAAACACCACACCTGTCAGGGGCGCGCTGACAGCTTCTTTCTTCTCCTTTTCCACTAGACCCTCCCCATTTTTTTTAACCCACTTTCCCCTTCAAACGGCACGGCTGTCTGTTCTCTCCCTGTGTGGATGGAAGGGTGGAATTTTTCCACCCTTTTCCGCTTGTACGTCATGATGTCACCAGCACGGCAAGGATGAGTGATACAGAGCAGACCCCACGGAGAACACTCAGACCGCCTGACCCGTAGCGGCTCAGCTTTACACCCTGATAACAAGCCAAGCCTACGTAAAAAAAAAACCAACAAAAAAAACACTTATCGTCCTTGCTAATGCCTACTCTAATCCTCCACTAGAGAATGAGAGCAGCTGAAAACCTCCTGCATCAAAATCATAACACTGCATACTTTACCTAGAGACATCCACTCTGCTCTGACAGGAAGCTCCTTTATCTGACCCCATCGCTGGATGTCTCGGTGCTTCTGACGGCTACTCGTCATGAGACAGACAGACAGACAGACGGACCGCTGGAAGGTTTTTTTTCTTTCCCCCCTCTCCTCTGTGATATCACACTCAAGACAGAACGAGTTCTAAGACGAATGTTGAGCTGCTAAGGCTGAACTCCAAATAGTTTTGCAATCTATTCTATAATTTACAACTGAAATGACACAAGCTTTGCATCCTTCGAAAGATAGAGAAGTCCTGGGAAGTCTGGACAGGCTTCAACTCCTTTCTGGACATCTCTTGGGATGACATTTTTAAACGATGAAAATGAACAGTGAAAAGCTGCCTCGCTCGTTCGTTCTTCCTAAGCGCAGTAACTCTGCTTGTTCATTTTCCAGCAGAAACCTGAGCATGAAAACATCACTGACTCTCAATTAGCTGGATGGGGATGGGGGGGTGAAGGAAGGGAGGTCGGCGTTCCTGCCAGTAACCTAAACACACGCTGACACACGGACCTGCCATCTGAGCCGTGCGTGGCCTTGCCGCTGTTGCCCAACAGGGTGGAAAAACTGCCTTTGGCACTGAGCAGAAAAGCCTCGTTACGGATGCCCGTAAACGCCTGCCGCGTTCACCCCAGTCTGCTTTAACAGGCGAGGATTTTTCTACCCCACATCGCCCCGTGCCAGTTCTTGTAACCTGGCTTTACAATGTTATTATTTGCCTTTCTCCTGTTTATTTATTCCTTTAATTGGGGTAGAGTTTGGGTGCAGGAGCGGTAAGCTGGAGAGCTGTGGTTTTAACGCGCCCCACTGCGCTCATGTTAGTGTCTAGCGGTACAGCACTCGCGCTCGCTCAGAGAAAGGGATTTAGTGTTCTTACGGAGACGACGACACGTTCTTCAACGGTGTGGATTTAGGACCACGGTCTCTTAGCAGAACTGGTCCTGTAATGCCTCTGAAAAACCTATACACCTGTTCCAAATATTAAGAAAATAAGTGTGGAAAATATATATAAATATTTTTTTTTTCGTCAAATGTACACCACGCTCAAAATAAAACTTGTGCACTTTTAAAAAAATAATATTAATGTTAGTATCGGTGTCAGACGCTAATTCTTAGCGTCATGTCTTTAAAAGCCATTAGAGAGTTTTATCTGTAATTTGCTATGTCGGTTAAACAACCTCTTCCTGTGAAAGCAGGCGGTTTTTGGACACATTTATCTGACACAAAAACAGAATTCTGGCTCACGAGAATAGACGTTAATGAATTAACACCTCAGATTCCCACGCAGTGCATGTTACACCGCGCCTCCTCTGCCACACTTACCATCCTCAGCAGACCGCATTACTGTATACCCTCCAAAGCCTGTCTGTGCCTTTAAAGAACAACAAAACTTCAGAATCACACAACCTGTCTTGGTTTGCATGTCAGGCATCCAGACGCATGTTTTTCCCCCTCCTCAAAGCCAAGTGTTTACCCCTATAACACATCCCAGACGTGGCTTGTCACTTGGAAAGAATTTAGCTTTACCTAGGCTCAACTTCTTTTTCTATTTTACCAAAAGTACTTTCGGTATTTACCTTGAATGCGCCCGGCTAACGAGCATACATAAACACAAACATGTATGCGTTTTTAATTTTCCTAGAGTATATTTTGGCTTTCTCTGGACTGCGGTTGGCCAGAGAACGCACTTGAAAAACAAGCTGTTTAAAAGGGGAATCATGGAGACTCTGCAAAACTTAGTTCCGGCACTTTTCGAGCACTATTTCTTGTGACTACACGAGAGACGTTCGTCAAACTACAGCAGACGGCTGAGTGCAAAATTTGCATCGCCCACGGTTGCTAAATTGGAAAAAACATTATTTAATATTCCTGCATTGTAAATTTTTTATACATCCAACAGAGGGTAAAATATTCAGGAAGGTATTTATAAAATGTAAAAACACCCTCCGGCAATATAAGAATAAAAAAATAAGAGAAATATATCATGTTAAGAAGGATATAATATTATAACCTGCTCAATAACTGTTTAAATGATGTAATGCAGGTGTAAGTATTTATAAAGGCAAAGGCTGGGCATATACATTCTCTAATAAATATTACTAGGGAAAACTTTTAAATTAATATTAACTCAACAATTTCACTATTAAAACCTCAAATGTGAAAACTTTTATAAAACATCAAGAATTTTGGACTTTAAAAACGGCAAATTAATAGTAGTGCTGTCAAATTAATGCGTTAACGAACGTGTTAACGCTCTAAAGAATTAATCACGATTAAAAAAATTTACGCCACTAAAAAACTTTTCTTTTTTAAGGTATGTTTTGGTTGGAATGTAACTTTACTCTTCGGTTGTGACGTGCCGCGTTACTCTAATTGGCGAATCGATGCCTTTAATTTAACTCCAACTCTAATCAGTGTATCAGATGAACGAAAGACAAAAACTATTTTTTATTTAAAAAAATGAAAAGACGTCAATCATCTTTAATATTTCACTTTTATCAAATAAAGTCACGTGAATAATGAGGCAACGTTCAACAGTCGTTTCTCTTAATAACTTAACAGACCAGTGATAAACAGCATCAACATTTTCTATGGTCCTATGATGCCGACCTGCACGTACAACACAAATCACAATGTGCGTTAAAACCGTGAAAGAATTTATCGCATGACAGCACTACTTAATAAACAATGATCAGAATTTAGCAAGCATAAAGTAAAACTAAAATGGGGTAAAACATTAATGCTGAAGAATACTTTTTCAGTTTTTGGATCTTTGGCATTTTCATGTCTAAAATGATTTTTAAAAATGTACATTTTTTAATAATTTATTTAAAAAATAAGTTATAATAATTGTTGTATTGTGACTGTTTTCCTGATTAACCTTGTTATATTTGAAGGAGCAACACGTAACGAATAATGGTGTATATACACTGAAGTACCAGAAAAACTGGTGCTGTTTGCAAACAACCTTTCACAAACAGTACCAGTTTGCAAAACACAACAACGCCACCTAGGTACGTCATCGGTTGCGGTGTATATAATGTGATAAACATCTATGGAAGCTTCTAGAGCTGTTTCCGCCGTGAGAAGGGCAAGTTATCCTGATTTTGTGATTTTAAACGTGGTTTAATAGTTGGAGCTCGTGATACGGGTCATAGCATTTCGGAGGTAGGAGCAAATTTTGGATTTTCACGTATGAGCATTAAGTATGAACAGGTATACCAGTTTTTCTGGTACATCAATGTAACAGAGCGGTTTGGAAACAATTTACACGGCATGCTGTATATTTGTAAATTTTTAATTTATTAATGTAATGGTCTGTGATCGACATGATACTTATTAATAATATTGATACCTTAAACTATTTGATAACGGTCCTTTGTGATCATGAAGGAACATCTGTGAAGCCTGACACACCACATGCCTTGTTGCTTGGTGCTGTTAAAGATACACAGTCTTTTGTACTCACTATAAATGGACATGCCTAAGTTTCTCGGTGAAGAAGGAAGTCTCTCCTGTCACACAGTCAGCAAAGGATTCATAGTCAAGTCCAAAGCTTTTTTTTTTTTCACTGACCTCCCACTCACAACATCTGTCAAAGCAGCTGGACAGATGTGAGCACACAGCAGCGCGGGTCACTGGGGGTCGAGTCAGTCACCGTGACCGCATCACACCCGTTGGAATTGACAGCTCCGGAGTGTAGGAGCATCTCGGAGGGCTGTGTGGTTGATGGGGAGATGGGTTATCACCCATGAACCTCAGAGCCACAGCAGGATTATGAACAGCGTGAATAAGGCTGAACACATTACAGGCTTGGAGCTGAGTCACAGGTTAACAAGTTGTGACTGTAACCATGGTGGTCTTATTCATGTGTGGAGATTTAGCAGTGCGGTCGTGTGTGGAGTCCGGGGAGTCAGAAGGCTCTAAATGGACCCAAACGGAGCAGTCACACCCAGCTCTTCCTCTACGTCTCCCTCTGGCCCAAAGAAACCTCAGCTTCCCAGGCTTTTAACAAGCCTCGGCTGTGTCTCTCAGCCTGAACTAACTCTCCTTCTCTCTCTCTCTCTCTCTCTCTCTCTCTCTCTCTCTCTCTCACACACTCACTCTCCATGTAAGACATACCTACAAAGAAAGAAAAAAAAGAAGAAAACATTACACTAACACTCATCCATTTCCAGCCCTAGATTCTTACTCTGACCAGATGATGACACCAACACGTCCTTCCCAGCATGCACCGCTGTCTGGGTTCGAGAGTGCAGCTGGACAAAACGAAACACGAAAACAGACTAATCGATCAAACTCAGCAGAAACAAAACAGTTTTCTGTTTAGGCTAAGTGACAAAAACTTGGCGGACGACTGAATAAACTCGGCAGTATGATAGGAAAAAAAAACAACGGAAAAATACAGAAGCAAAACAAGTCATGAAGCACTTCAGCCAATCAGCCAATCCCAAATCAGAATCCCAAACCATGTCCTCTTCACTTTATATTCTCAATATACAGGAGACGATACTGTACATAGTGCACTTGTTCCCTGTAAGGACCAGCAGCATGTAAGATTCTCCCTCAGGACTCCAATAAGTGCAGTCCGACTTATATATAGTATTACTTTAGGACCCCCGGGATAAAAAGTTGTTGGGAACGGTCCATTATTTAGACCCTCATGTCTCAGGTTGCTGTTCAACTCTTTATAAACAATTAAAATCTATAATCTACAGAATAATCTAATCATCGCCTGGCTCATAGTCATCTCCCTCCTGATGAAAAGTTCATCTATACGGTCATCCAGGAAAGGTTTACAACAGCGACTGGATAAGCCTGCTGAGGAACCAGAGTGGGCCAGGATGGAGGATGAGAGACAGACCGACAGAGACGGAAGCAGGACCTACGAGTGTTTCTCTTCTCTTCCTCGTCCCATGCGTGTGGCTAAATCTCGAACCCGGGGAAGTAAAAAAAAACAAAAAAATGACGGACAGAATAAGTGTGGAGGGAAAGGGCTAGAGAAGGGGAGGTCAGCGTGCCTGTGACAGACAGAGATTAATGAGGTGCCTCACCCTCCTTCAGCCTCCACCTCCACCCAGCTCGGAGCCCTCCAGCTAGCTGTAATGCTTCCTAATCACTTGGGTGTCGACTCTTATTGTTGAGATGCCTGCACTCTCTCTCTTTCACACACACACACACACACACACACAGCCTGATTAAGCCTGATGCTCACGGCAATGCATAATGTATGTCTCAGGCTGCCTCTAAAACTCCACTCTTCCACTTTTTTCCCCCCTTTTCTTTTGTTCGTTCTCATGAGTCTTGCTTACTGGTGATCACAGACACCTGTTTTCATTTTATGCTGATGTTTAGACAAGAGTGAGAGAGAGATGGAGAGAGAGAGAGAGAGAGAGAGAGAGAGGAGGTCCTGGCAATCTGCATGTGTTCAGAGAAACTGTAGCAAGAACTGTTCGAGAATCAATTGTACAAAGGCACGGAATAAACAAAGAACATACGTCATCCATCACTGCCAGCAGAACACCACTCCCAGCTGTTCTCCCCGGAGGCTTCCTGTCACCGAACGTCCCTGTGCACGGACGGCCGTCACGTCTCGGTCACTCCGAGGTCAGAAATCACTCGCGCGCCGAGCTTAAGAGTTGGAATGAGATTAGATAGCGCTTCGACGGAATGACAGAGGAAAGCGGCCGCATAACGACATCAAATGGCGTCCCTGTACTTTCCTGATGTGTATATTAAGCGCTCTGACGGACAGCACTGACGTGACGGCTTCAAAGGTCTTACACATTGAAAGCAGAAGGACGAGTGGTAAAGCCAGGGTCTGCGCTTTGAAGTTAAAGAATAATAATCGGGGAGGTGGGGGGGGGAAAGAAAATAATAAACTTTTATAGATCCAGGAGGTAAAGTGATCGAATTGGCTTTCAAAGCAAGTCTTTGATACACCTGAGTGTGTGAGGTTTCACTGTGAAATGTTCAAGATGTTCTTTTAAAGCCTAGAGAAAAGGAAGGAGAAGTCACAGGAAGGACCAATCATCCAATCGCTACGAGGCATCTATGTGTAACAAGAAACCGCCGCAGGAGAACGAGAGCTCTCACGAGCCTCCCTCGGCTTGTGTTAAACATCATGAGCGTCATCTTGAGAGCCACTCGGATGAGCGTTAAGCGGCCGGATTGTCAGTGGGAGCTCAGGAGGAACATTATCCCGTAGTGAACGTGAGAGAGAGAGAGAGAGAGAGAGAGGGAGAGAGAGAGATGACAGGACAGCTCTGAGCATGTCCCTCCATTCCAGCAGTGGTGGATGACAAGACAGACAACACTTATCAGCCTCCCTCCATCTCACCATCATTGTTAATCTTTTCCACATTTTCCCTCACTCCTTACCCTCTCCCTCACTACGATGCTAATCTGCCAGAGGAGCCGGGAGCCAGCGCTCTGCGTGACGGCTACGGGCTCCAGGTGCCAGGAAGCCCGAGCACGGACTAACCACGGCACACGTCAATCAAAGTGTCAGAGCTCTACTGCACAAAAAAAAAACTGAGGGGAAAAAAAATGAGACAAAGAGTGAGAGAGAGACAGAGAGAGAGAGTGAGAGAAAGACAGAGTGAGAGAGAGTGAGAGAAAAAGAGAAAGGGGTTGAGGGGGAGGATGTCAGTGACAGAGGAGAAAATGACAGATGGAAAGAAAAAGTCAGACAGAGAGAGAGAGAGAGAGAGAGAGAGAAAGTAAGACAAAGATGGAGAGAAAGAGAAAGCAAGAAAAGAGAGAGCATAAAAGAGAAGTGAAGAGACAGAGAGAGAGACTGATCAACACAGAGAGAGAGACTGACAGGGAGACTGGGGGTGGGGGGTGAGAGGGAAAATGATAGTGACAGAAGAAAATGACAGATAGAAAGAAAAAGTCAGAAAGAGAGAAAGAAAGACAGACAGAAAGATAGAAAGAGAGAGAGAAAGAAAGAGAAAGCAAGAGAAGAGAGAAAAAGAGAACGTGGAAGAGAAATGGAGAGACACAGAGAGAGATACTGGCAGTGAGACTGAAACAGAGAGAGAGACAGAGAGACTGACAGAGAGACCGATAGACAGCGAGAGAAATAAAAACACAAGAGAACATGAAAGAGAAATGGAGAGACAGAGACTGATAGTGAGATTGATGGAGAAAGAGAGACTGACAGTGAGACTAAGACAGAGAGACAGAGAGAGAGAGAGAGAGAGAGAGAGAGAGAGAGACTGACAGTGAGACTGATAGACAGAGAGAGAGACTGACAGTGAGACTGATAGAGAGAGAGAGACTGACAGTGAGACTGAGAGAGAAAGAGAGACTGACGGTGAGACTGATAGACAGAGAGAGAGACTGACAGTGTGACTGACAGAGAAAGAGACTGACAGTGAGACCGATAGACAGAGAGACAGAGAGAGAGACTGACACTGAGACTGATGGACAGAGAGAGAGAGAGAGAGAGAGAGAGAGAGACTGACAGTGAGACTGATGGACAGAGAGAGAGACTGACAGTGAGACTGAAAGTAAGACAGATAGACAGAGAGAGACTGACAGTGAGACTGGTAGACAGAGAGAGAGACTGACAGTGAGACTGATAGACAGAGAGAGAGAGAGAGAGAGAGACTGACAGTGAGACTGATAAACAGAGAGAGAGACTGACAGTGAGACTGATAGACAGAGAGAGAGAGAGAGAGACTGACAGTGAGACTGATAGACAGAGAGAGAGACTGACAGTGAGACTGATAGACAGAGAGAGAGAGAGACTGACAGTGAGACTGATAGACAGAGAGAGAGAGAGAGAGAGAGAGAGAGAGAGAGAGAGAGACAGAGAGAGAGAGAGAGAGAGAGAGAGAGA
>JAOVVH010000020.1:16530341-16540668 GCA_028566435.1 Scorpiodoras heckelii
TATCTATCTATCTATCTATCTATCTATCTATCTATCTATCTATCTATCTATCTATCTATCTATCTATCTATGTGTATCTGTACATACTAAGGGGGTCTGTTGAATTTATCTTATACGGTTGTGGCCAAAAGTTTTGAGACTGACACAAATTTTGGTTTTTCACAAAGTTTGCTGCTTCAGTGTGTTCAGATCTTTTTGCCAGATTTCTGTGGTATACTGAAGTACACTTATAAGCAATCTGTCTATTACTGTAAATCTCTGTGATCTGAATTGACATTTTTGCAGGATCCTTAATGAGTATCTCCATACTTTTGACAAGAAGGCCCTCAGGGCAGGTTTTCTCTGTACAGGATGTGTCACTGAATATGCATTGTGTCCATGTTGGTTGTCATTCATTGTGGAGCTGCCTGCAAGACTATATAGTAACTATATACAGTTATGTACATGAGTATGTTTGTAAGTTATGTACAAGACCAAAAAGAATGTGGATGTCCAGGACTCTTTCATGGTATAAACATATTTGCTATTAGCGCAATCTCAGAGGCCTCCACTGAGCTCCACAAGCATTCTGTCTCTTGTGTGTGTGTGTGTGTGTGTGTGTGTGTGTGTGTGTTCCGCACTTTTACTACCCCTCTGATATTACACTATATATTGCATTACTCACTACTCCACAGAGCTGGAATATGGAGGTTATTATATCCAATAAGACCTCTCTGAGTGAGCTCATGACCTCATTCTGACCTGTCAACACGTCTGCAAACCTTCATTCCACTCGGTAATTGACAAGGAAGTTGCATGCCTTGCTGCCTGGTGGTGCCCGGGTGATTTCAGACGTGCTTGTGATATCATCTGGATATGGAAATAGGATGTGATTCATGTCAGAGATATATATTGTCCATAGGGGCCCTGCAACTGACACATTTCAGTATCTCATGAACCGCTTAAGCTATAATTAAAAAATTTGGTATGCTTATTTCACTTCATTCTTGCTCTTTCTCTTACTTTATGTTGCGGTCATATTCTGCACTGTTTTTGTTTTTTTAAATAAATGAATAGTATTATATTACTAAGCTCACCAGGCAAAAAAATGAGTCACCTGTGACTGAAAGGTACCTAATAGCCCATAATACCGGGAGGAATATGAATAACAGCTGCGACATCAATGTTCAGGCAATCTTGCATCAAAGAATTGTGTAGTTTGACCAGATTTTGTGGATGCCTTCCCTGGCATCTTACATCTGGGGATTTTGCAGGTCAGTGCAGATGTGTGAATGCTCCTGAATGGTTATCATGCCAGTCAGTTACATTTGCAGCCCTGTGAATGTAAGAATTTCATCTTGGAATGCAGGGATAGGAATCTGGAAGATGGTGACCAGAAGGAAAACCTGGTTGTCCAGCAGCTAAGTGTAGGCATTGTGGTTTAAATTTACAGTCACCTCAACCAAAGGACCATTTCCGCGTAATTAAAACACCCGCAGAACATCACGGAGCCTCCTCCGGCTTGAACCACACCTTGCACACAGTACTCGTTAAAGGCTTCCTGATGCCTAGCATAATTTTTTGTGTCTCTTCACCCACTGTAACCAGGCAACTGTGTGAGCAGGGCACTCTGCTCCAGATGTAAATGCTAGGCAGTTCCCTGTGGAGTATTCTTTCAGAAATTGGTTGTGCGTTGACTCCTAGAAGCAATTCTTCCCTGGAAGTGAAACGGTTTTTATTCATAAGCCATAAAACACACCAGCAGTCCCTGTCCATCAGTTTCATCTTTCGGCCACAATTCTGATGAGAATTTCCAGTAGACTGGGATTTTGGGCTTCGTTCACACTAGGGCCTTTGGCAAGCTCAAATGCAATCACTTTTTTGGCCGATCATTAACATCTGCTTTCTGACCCATTTTCCACACATCGAACAAGACATTCACTGGACTATACCACCTCTTCTCAATCTATGAATCCTGTCTGAAATCTGCAGGAGTCTGAATTGGTGGTTAAGGTAATGAATGAATGAATGAATTAATTAATTAAAAAAATTATTATATCAGCAAAGCTGTGATGGAAAGAATTGTGCATAAATTTCATTACAAATGAGGCAAAGGATGAGGTGGGAGTGGTATGTCAGGGAATTGTATTGTTTCACGCTTTCCTGGGCTGATGCTGGTTCCCTTCTTACAAACTGACATGCCTAATTGGTCCAAGTTTGTTCAAATCTTGTTGACTGCCTATTATGGGCTTTCTCTAAAAATTCACTACACATTAGTTTACAGTATATGTCCGGTGTGATAGCCTCTCATGGCTGTAAACTGGTTTTGTGTTTTCATAAATAATAGTAACAATATGCATAGTGCCTGTAGGTTACAAATATATTCAGAGGCCATAATACATATACTCATCATAGAAAGTGTTTGCTGTTATTATTCTGCTGTCATTGTTGGATCCATTCCTATCAGTCAAACTGGGTGTTTTGCTAGCCTGCAGTGTAGCAAACAGTTAGTCAGTGCTGGCAAACAAGCCTGTCATTTCCCTTACAGCAGGAAATGATGTTCAACACCCATCCAGAGAGACTGTCCAGCTGTGACCCCATGTGTAAAACACACACATGCACACATGTAGTCCCAGTTTTCTTTTCCAGCACCAGTGAAATCACCTCATATCACTCACTATCCCGTTCCCTTATCCTCCCTCCCTTTCTCATTCTGTATCTCCCCTGAGTTCGCTCTGTTTTCTTTCCTCACAATAACATGTCCTTGTGCTTCACGTATGCTATACAGTCCCCTTCGAAAGTATTGGAACAGCAATGCCAATTCTTTTGGTTTTTTTCCCCCTTATACAATGAAGACTTTTATGTTTAGGATCAAAAGATGAATATGAGAAGAATATGAGATCAAAATTTCCTGGTAAAATTTCATCATTTCCTGATATTTAGGTGTGGTAAACAACTTGGCACCTTAGGAGGCGGACCGCCCAAGTTTTAGTTGACCAAAACTATAGGAACAGACAATCTTAAAGTAAATTAAAATAAATAACACTTATTATTAGGTTGCATATCCCTTGCTGGCAATAACTGCATCGCGCCAGCAACATGCTGACATTACCATGCTTCTCTGTGATGTTTTTCCAGACTTGTACCGCACTGTCTTTCAGTTGTTGTTAGTTTTGGGTGGTTTCTTCCTTCAGTCTTCTCTTCAGGAGATAAAATGCATGCTCAGTTCTGATGATTGACTTGGCCAGTCTCAAACCACACCACTTTTCTCCCTGATGTCTCCCTGAAGTCAAATCCTGATCTATCCTCTCATATTCATCTCAAACCCAAACGTCTGGAATGTCAGTGCATAGCAAAAACAGAAGAATTGACCTTGTGCCATTCCAATACTTTTGGAGGGGATGTGTGTATATATATATATATATATCTGTATTTGTCTGGCTCTATTACAGATACATTATGCTACACTATGACTATGATGTGCACTAATCCTTCCCTGACATTTCTCTGATAAGCCTGCCATGTATTCCTGTAAAATGGCCTTTCCTTTAAACCGTATCTCACTTTGCATGGCTTCTATGGCAACCTGGTTGCGATAAGAGTCCAATGACTTCATCCAGTTTTTTCCATGCAGTTTTTTTTCCTGGTGTCATCATGTTTATGGTCTCTTTGACCCAAAATCACAAACACATACACACTCAGACACGAGCTGAGACATTATTACAGGCTCAAACTCAAGGTCCAGTGAATCAGATTTTGCAGGCACGATATAATTATGTTTGGTCGCCTTCATATTACAAACTAAAGATATGCTCGGGTTTTGGATATATCTGTTCCTGGTCTCCATGGTGTGAATATCAGGGTGTGCCCTGAATAACAGAGCTGGGTGGATCGGTCCTGAATCGAGGAACAGCCGCAATGCTGGTGGTATTGGAACTGGAAAGCACCCGAATGCTCGGCTGCTTGAGTCATTGGTGCTGTGGCCCAGTGGGCTGGAATGTCTTTCAGTCTGGATACAATTAAAACCAGAAATACGAGAATGCATTCCTACTCCTCCAGCCAACCACCATGGGGGGCAGTGCTCTGTAGCCCTCAGCAGTGTTCGCGTGTGTGTGTGTGTGTGTGTGTGTGTGTGTGTGTGTGTGTGTGTGTGAGAGAGAGAGAGAGAGAGAGAGAGAGCACTCCCAGAGCCACAATCTCTGCACAAAGAAGTGGTATCACATTACCTCATGAGCCATCACTTTGCTTAGAAAGGCATAAAATCCCATTTGAATCTAAACTGCACATCAGCAAACAGAGAGTCTGCAGAGAGACTGTGGATTCCTGAATTCATATATTTTTAGTTTGATGTGTTATGTGACATTTTTGCATGATGGAATCTGCCCCAGAATGATACAGTATTGCTTTTGCCATTGGGGAAGAATTACTGTCAGGCTGGATATACTGTACTGTACTGTACTGCATGTGGACACTCATCAATGAGTTTCAGAGGTGTATATCATTCTCAGAAAAAACACATGAGGATTGTATACAAGGAAAAACCTCAGACACGTTGTAAAATATGGTGCTTGAACAAAGCTTGAATGGAAGTAGCAGTAGATTGTTTGTATCTGTAGAGTTTATGTAGTTTAATTTATCTGTAGAGCTTATGTAGCAATTAAACAAATCCTGATTGATGTCATCTTACTCATTATATTAACTGTTTATTCCTGTTTCCAGGGTCACAGGAGAGCCAGGATCAAGCCTAGACAGGGCGCCAATCCATCGTAGGGCACACACACACACTCATACACACACTCATACACTAGGGGCACTTTAGAGACACCAATTAACCTGATATGCATGTCTTTGGACTGTTGGAGGAAACCGGAGTACCCGGAGTAAACCCACACAGACATGGGGAGGACATGCAGACTCCACACAGAAAGGACCCAGACCGCTCCAGCCGGGGATCAAACCCGGGACCTTCTTGCTGTGAGACGACAGCGCTACCCACTGTGCCACCTCGCCATCATGCCTCCCCCCTGATTAATGTGTTATTTAATGTGTGTTAACTCCTCACATACAATAAGATATATAGATAATATGTAGATATATGGGCATGTGATGATGCCTCTGGTGAGTGCATGTAGCTAGTACAGTTAAATCTCTTTTTTCACTTTATTACTTTATAATATACTACGGGGTAGTGCGGGCTCAGTAGATCAGGACTCCAGGTTGCTGTTCAGAAGGTTGTTGGTTTGAGTCCCGACACCGTCAGGCTGCCACTGTTGGGCCCTTGAGCAAGGCCCTTAACCCTCTGCTCAACCCAGTCATTGGGGCTGCTGTGCACTCGCAGTGCTTGTCTCAAGCTTGGTTAATGACAGGGTTGCATCAGGAACAGCATCCGACATAATACCTGTGCCAGATCAAATGTGGATTTGACCTGCTATTGTGACCCCGTGGATGGGAGAAGCTGAAAAGAACTCCAGATCTTGGCAAACCACCAGATGTTGCAGAGAGCTAAGAATAAGAAAAGCAGATCGACCTGTTGGTGTTTAAGATGCTACGTTTGAATCATGTGGTTGCTACCTTCAGAATAGAAAGCACCAAAGTGTTGCTTTGTGTTTGTCTTCATGGTTTATACACTGAAGTACAGGAAAAACTGGTATAGCAGTTAATCCTTGGTAGGTCCCCCCCGTTGGGCAGTGAGGCAGTGTTGCACGCCTATCACATGAAACGATTCTCGCCAGCCGACGCCGCTCGCGTTCACGCAGAGCCTTTTTACGACCACGCTGCTGTCGTAAGTTTGAGGTTTTGCCAGAATTCTTGTAGACATTATACACCCCTGAAATGCTCATACGTGAAGATCCATACTTTCCTTCTAACTCCGAAAAGATATGACCCATCTCACGAGCTCCAACTATTGTTCAAAATCGCAAAATCGTGATAACTTGTCATTTTCACAGCAGAAACAGCTCTAGAAGTGTCCATAGATGTTTATCTCTTTATTTACACGCAACCAATGACGTGCATAGGTGGTGTTGCTATGTATTTTGCACAGGTCCCAGTACCAGTTTTTCTGGTACGTCAGTGTACGCTGCTAAAAACAGAAAGACACTAGTTCCATTCAAACACAATGAACAAGCCACTGTTCGGCTTTTCCGTTTACTGCTATTCCTGTTTAAAAAAAAAAGAGAGCTTCATCATGCATGGTCCTGTGATGCACGGAAATTGACAAATGAATTTAACGGATTGGAAATATCCTGTCATGACGTTTTTCTACACAGACGACCCGGCAGACAAGCTTCATTTCCCAGCCTTTCACTTCCCACTGTATGCGTAATACGTGTATCTAGTAGCTGATCGGTGTAACATGCCAGATACAGATTCTGCTGACGGAGATGTAATATGATAGAGAGGTGATTTGATGGTTAGCAACTGTGTAGACTCACTCTCAGCACATCTGACACTTTTTTAATGCTGCTTTCATGTTTTAAAGCTTACTGAAGTTCTTGCATCATTGCACATGCAGCAAGAGACTGGTTTCAATCACCATAAACACGCACCACCACGGTGGGGTTTTGCCACTGAAGCACAGAGGTAATGAAGTAAAGGCCACTGGGCCAGACTGAGTAATAAATCGGCATCGTGATGTTCCACTGTTCAGCCCACGCCTGTCATACGCAACTCATCTCTCTGTATAGACGTGTGTCGGCTTGCAGACTACAGCCGTGTCATCCTGAGCGCAACAGCTGACCCACTCGATCTTGTCTCTGGAGGCCCAAATATGTCATCCATGTGGGGAATGAACAGCAAATGAGGCACAAATGGTGTCTATAAGTGTAACAAACCGAGGGCACATCTTTATGTTTCTCTTGCAATCAGAGCTTTGATTGTACCTCAAATAGATTCACAGAGACATCAGATATATTTTAAGATATATCAGATATATTTTTCTTAAAATCTTTGACCATTTTTTTTATTAAAGTCTTTGACCAAAGTTGGAAAAAAAATGGTCAGAAAAGTGCTTAGTGACATCATTCACCTTTTTAACCTCAAAACCAGTTAGGTTGCAAGTTGGACAGCAAGCAAGAAAAACAAACCTGGAGGACGATCCAGGATATGATTTGTGACATTACAAAAATATTTCATCGGCAATATACTAATGTTGCAATTCCCCCATACAAGCAACAGCTTTTCTTATGATTGTTTGCCTTCAGAGCTCATCATCACCAGGTTTACACCAATTCTTATAGCTCCTGAGTGGTGCACCAGAAAAATCCAAACATCAGGAAATCGTGGGCTTGAATCCTGATGATGCCACAGCAATCCATGGCCGGGAGCCAAGGGAGCAAAATGAGGAGCAGTCTGAAAATCCAATTCAATTTAACACGATTTTATTTTTAAAGCGCTTTTAACAACGGACATTGTCCCAAAGCAGCTTTACAGAGACATAAAATCCAGACATAACCTACAGTATAACTTTTATAAATGTTATCCCTAAATGTTATCCCTAATGAGCAAGAAAGGGGCGTAAGGATGGTGGTAAGGAAAAACTCCCTCAGATGTTAGAAGGAAGAAACTTCGAGAGGAACCAGAGTCAAAAAGGGAACCCGTTCTCGTTTGGGTGACACCGGATAGTGAAATAAAAAACATGAAGTCTACTTTGTTGAAGGTGTAAACTGTTCACTGATGGAGATTTGACTGGTAGAGAGTAACACTGTTGAGTGCAATTAATCCTAAAATATGTGCTTGGCTGACTTCATGTGTCTTGTTTCTGGATGTTGGCCTTCACCCTCCCTGGTTTGTAGCTGTTGTGTGATAGAGGAGAGAACTGGCAGGTGGCCAAAACGGGGAGGGGAAAAATCTTTATTTCACTGTTATTATGTAATAATAATACATTGAATATAAATAGAAAACTAGGTTAATTCATCGGCTGATTCTAGATGCTAAAGGTTTTGTTATGGTTTTCCGTATCTGCACAGAAGTGCGAGCTCCTTTAGTGGACAGGCTGTTATATAATACCTCATCAAACTCATGAGCCTTATATATTTCAGCAATAAACCTCCAATTATAGGATCTGGTTGAAAATGAATTGGGGACAAACAGCATAGGAAGGTCACCGGTCCAATTATCATGCCAGAACATCTGCCTATGATTAAAAAAAAAAAAAAAAGCTAGAGGGATCACGTCTATCAACCCATCAGTCATTGCTTCTGTATGAGGCAGCTTTGCATGGGATCTCGCTCCAGGGGTTTCCTGTCTTTCATGGAGAAGCCCCCCTCTGGTTTCTCCGCCTAATGCGCACTGCCTTTCCTTCCTTCCACTTTCTGGGAGAGGCCAAGAGATGCGTTCTGTCCCTAGAGCCCAGCAACGGCCCAAACTACCCAGGGAACTCACTTCAGGAAACTCATACCACCACATGCCCATCACCAGACAGAGAGAGAGTTACAGAGAGAGAGAGAGAGAGAGAGAGAGAGAGAGAGAGAGAGAGAGAGAGAGAGAGAGAGAGATACTAGCATGCCTGCCATTAAAACTGATCAAGACAGGATACAGAGAGGTGTGTATTCGTATGTGTCCAGATATAGTGGTCAGTCATGCTAGATAGAGCACTCTCAAACACGTGACTCTAGTAGTGCTAGACGTCTCTTCGGAAGAAAAGAAACTCCATATATAACAAATGGTTTAAATATATCCTAAGCTATAGTATGCTTATTGCCAGGGGTGGAATTAGTTCACAGAAAAACACGGCACTGTGTCACAATCTTACTTAATTAAAAGTAGAAGTAAAGAATCAAAAGTGAAATTGAATGAAGGTCAAAAGGTGTCTACATTTGAACATGTTCACGTGTGTACTCAACTCTGTTTACTGAAGGTTTGGCTGGAGAGCCATCATCACAGACTACAAGGCTGGACAAATTGGTAAAGTTTATACTCAAATACTTGGCAGCACTGACAAAGAGGTGGTGAAAAATCTCCCCATTGCAAGTGAAGATGATAATGACGGTGCTCCTGTGGGTTCATGAGCACGCTTTGATTTTATTAGCAGCTTTATTTGGCGTTGATGCGCATTTCAGCGAATGTCTTTAAAGAATAAGAGAAAAAACAGCTGATAAACGAATAGCAGCTGCGTGAGCAAGAGAAAAACAGGGGGAAATTCTTCTTTTTCTGCTGTTTTTTTTCCTCCTTTTTTTCTTCCAGTAATTAATTTAATTTATTTTCAACTTTTATCAATAAAAAAGAACACCAAATTGAGGAAACAAACAAAACAAATCAAAGCAAAATAAGATAAATTAATAAAAATTGAAAAAATATATTTATTAAATTAGAATTATAATATAAATTTAATAATAATAATAATAATAATAATAATAATAATAATAATAATAATAATAATAAAATTTTAGTTTTAAGTTTAGGTTACAGTGCATATATCATTTTTTCAAAATACATAATCAAAGCAGATAGTGAAGGCTGAGTGGCTGGTCAGAGGTCCATAAATGGCTCCCAAATTCCCAGAAAAATATCCCTGTTATCTTTTCAACAGCGGGCGGCACGGTGGTGTAGTGATTAGCACTGTGACCTCACAGCAAGACGATCCGGGTTCGATTCCCGGTCCGGGCCGTTCTGTGTGGAGTTTGCATGTTCTCCCCGTGCTTGTCTGGGTTTCCTCTGGGTCTTAGTTGGTTACAATCGAGCAAGATTTAATTCTTCACTGTCTATAATATTAAACCTATCCTCTTATCCTCTTAACAAATATGGCGTCCAGTGTCCAGTCCAGATCAGTACCATAATTAAGTACCATACAGGTGTGAAATTTATCAACATTTACAGTCTTGACAGTTAGGTCATGTACCGGTTTCTAAAAGTGTTTTAATTTCCTATAGAAATAAAACACATGAATGATTGAACCTGTGCATGTTTTACAAACAGTGACATCTAGAAGGTGAGTTCGGGTGCATCTTGCCTAAATGGGCCAGAGTAAGGTACATCCTGTGCATAAATTTGTAATTCTGTTCAGTTGTGTTATTACAAGATAATGAGGTAAAGATATTCTGACACCTAATGTCCCACTGTCCCACCTGGTATGGTTATAGCCCCAAATGTCTGATATAGAATATAAGGTTCCTTGTGCTTTCCCTTTACTTTATGTGGCAGTCGTATTCTGAATAAAACATTTCTTATGGTAGAATTGCTCAAGTATTTCCCACCACTGCCTATTACATACTGCAGATATAGAACGAAGAGTCTGAATAACATTTCTGCCACAAAGCTCCCACTTTTTAATGCTCACATATACAGGGGTTAGACAATGAAACTGAAACACCTGGTTTTAGACCACAATAATTTATTAGTATGGTGTAGG
>JAOVVH010000020.1:16726248-16736448 GCA_028566435.1 Scorpiodoras heckelii
CCTGTCCCTGTCCGTCTCCGCCTTTCTCCCCCTGTCCGTCTCCGCCTTTCTCCCCCTGTCCGTCTCCGCCTTTCTCCCCCGTCCGTCTCCGCCTTTCTCCCCCTGTCCGTCACTCACTCACTCACCCACCCACCCAAACTGCACGAAGCACCGTTACTGTTACAAAGTGCTTTAAGCAGAGACCCCTTTCATAAACATCTCCTAAAAAACATCATCATGTCAACAGTTACACGTTTCTCTTTGTTAAATAATGTTTTAAACAATCTGTTTATTATTAGTCTTAGATTACGTGGCGTGTCCACTGTACAAGCTGCTGTTCATGAACTATTACTATAAACAATAATGCATTAAAACAAGCGGGTTAATATTTACCCATCGTTCATCGTCCACAATTTCTGACCAATCAGATTCAAGACCTGATTGCGCTGGTCTTCATAAAGTCAAACGACACAAAAATACACTGAATATCAGCTAAACGTTTCAGCATGTAGCGCTTGGTTAGTGAATTGATGAGCAGCACATTCGGATGTCATATTTATTAAACCAATCAACACCACCACAGAAATACATGTGCAATCCGGGCATTTGGACTAAAATTCATATAGCGTTCTCGTCGAGTACCAAAGTCGTGCGTTTCGCTTTTTCGTCACCTGTACGGAAGGGTGTAGCGGGTACAATACATATATTACTTGTGGTTGTGGGCGTGGCCTGTCCGTCAATTCTGATGAGAAACCATATTATCCAAAATGTTCATCCTACTCAACACAATTACATGGTGCACACAACATATCGTGTTTAGAATAATATTTTAATAATACCCTGTATTGCTTGAAATGCTACACAGGTATTAAAGGCTACGTTTTATAAATATTGCACGTTTTATTCTTCCCAACACCAGTTTTCCTTGCTGACGTTGTGTAGATGTAGAGCATAGAAAATATCCATCTGTCTTGAGTGATCCGATCACGAGTGACAGCCGAAATGCGTAGCTGTTTACACTTGCTATTTTGAATGCGTCTCCAGTAAACAGTGTTTGCCTTGTGATAGGATTTCATACATCGTTGCATATTTATTATAGCACTTCTCCAAGGCGTTTGTTTTCACACAGAAATGTCCCATGAATGCTGTCTCATAAGGCATGTAACGATGCATCAAGACGCAAAAATGTGATCTTTTTTGACGTGTGATGCATATCGTAGAAATCAGCATTCTAGCATGTAAGAATCTAATGCAGTTGTACAGTCTGAACACCAGAGGTCCCGATATGCACGACACAAAACGTTAAAATATACAGAGAGCATGCTAGTCAAATGATTACATTCTTTCACGGAGATCCAGCAACATTACTGGGAATTATCTGCATTTGTGAATGGTACGATAGCCTGACGACTCCGGATCACGACCAACGTTTATTATAGGTTAACCGGCTATAGAACGGTTAAAAAGAGATCTTCGGTAGCTTTAAAATGACACCATCCCCGTGCCAGTGTGATCTACATCGCCTGAGAAAAAGGGCACAGAAGTCGGGCAGTTTAGCCATCTTTGGAGCTCTGTCTGTGGTTAAAATGCTCAGATGTTGCTATGGAACTCATCATCAGCATGCCCAGATCAGACATCAAATTTTTCCAAATATTCAGATAATCAAACTGAATCAATTTGCGAAACTAGTAACGAAGATCGAATTCATTTGTGACCGGAGCATTAGACCTATAATATGGTCATGTAATTGCACAGGATGTTCAAACATTCTCAACACATGGCCTTCTAAAGAAACTTATAAATAAACAGGAAAAAAAACCACCTAAAAAGAGCAAGTACAAAGATTTTATCTCTGCTGTTACAGCATCATCTTTATCCATTAACCTAGACGAGGAAAGCTCTAACTTTGTGCACAATTTATACACAGACTCGCAAGGATTACATATCAAGATGTTTTTGCGTTCACGTTATAAATTGTCATAGGCATCCCAGGCCACCTGAATGCTCGGATCAGCATTCATAACACCACGCCCGGAAGTTGCATGAGCAGCAGTTTGAAAAGGGGTGGCGGTAAGCGCCACGTGTTTCAGAGAAAGTATGTCATAGCCCCGCCCTCCGTGACTCACAGCTCGTCGTGTCACACAAGGGAAATACCGATGGGTGGGCATTAGATACGACTAAATTAGGCACAAAATCGGGGGAACAAAAAATAACAAATAAAAAGACGCACTTGGAGACACATCCTAACGACAGGTGTGAATTGATATACCGCGAGCTTTACACTTACGATTAGGTCACCCAAAGATGCGTGTCTACGCCAGGTGCGAACAGGTCCTCTGATACAAATCGGATCACGTCCACTTACAACCAGATCCCCCAGGACTTATGCTAATGCTTTCCTAACTGGGTATTAGAACACCTGTGCACTTAGAAGAGGAAAACAGATTAAGAAAAAGCCTGCTATAAAACTAAGAACTGGCGTACTTGCGTGGAAATCTCCTTTTAATTGTCTAGCGTCAAAAGCTTCGCTTTCTATGATCTGATTAATCTGTGTATTCGAGTCGAGCTCATCTTCGGCCTGCTACTCTAGAGCAAGACAGATGTCTCATCACCGCATCATCACCGCAGAACCCTTTTCCTGCTGCAGAACTCTGTTCTGACTCAACATCTAAGATTAGACCGTCTATTCACGAGGACACATCACACCCCAGGAGCCCAGGCACAAGCGAGAGCTGTACAGTACGAGCGTTTTGTTCACATTTGCAAGTTAAAATAAGCCTGTGCAAATGAGGTGATCTTTACAAGCATCGCTGCAAATTGAACCAGTCGTACCGGCTCCGTGCCAGGTAAATGTTCGGCGTGCGTTTCGTTTAGTAATGCGCGAAATTGAGTGTTTCAAAAACGAGCACGATTACGCAGACGGAGTCCTGACTACGGCTGGGGGACGGGACGGGACGACACGACTGGATAGTAACAGCGTCTAAAACATAGATCGGGTCTGAACCTGGACTGACAGACAGGCAGCAAAGCAGACAGACGTCATTTTAATCAGTCATTTATAATTACTATATAATAAGAAAACGAATAGCGAGCGATCGCAGAGCCCCACGCACGTCGGGCGATCACGTGATCGGACCGTGGACCGGCAGACGA
Organism: Scorpiodoras heckelii; assembly: GCA_028566435.1. Taxonomy (NCBI): domain Eukaryota; kingdom Metazoa; phylum Chordata; class Actinopteri; order Siluriformes; family Doradidae; genus Scorpiodoras; species Scorpiodoras heckelii. The sequence continues at coordinate 16,729,381 of JAOVVH010000020.1, forward strand.
ACATAAACCGCATTTTAAACTCGGGACTGAAATGTGCTGGGGATGAGAATGAGAGAGTGATGTGGGGAGGAAGGGGAAAAAAAAAAAAAAGGAAATCAACACGAGATGGTTGAGAAACAGGTTACCATGACAACCCTGCTGTAAAACAGACTTACATGTTGAGTTTGGCTGAGAGTGGGGTGTAATTGGTTATCACCGTTGTTTTTTTTTTTTTTAACAAAAGGATATTATTATTATTATTATTATGATGATGATGATGTTGTTGTATTTTTTAGCACATATAGTACGGATCAGACTTTACAGGTCATTACGTTATAGTGTGCAGGCTTTGACCCGTTCACTGGGACTTTAAATCACAAGTGTAACGTGTTGTCATGGACTGTCGGGTCATTAAAGCAACCTTTAGTTAACGAGAGAAGTGCACTGAGAATATATTCTCATAACAAGTATGCTCCTGGGCGAGGGAAATAGGGCAGCGTGGGACGCTGGGATCGTTTGAGTTTGGTACAAGCGACGTACGTGGCGCAGAAATGCGGCTGCTCAGTTTTACAAAAAGATCCAGACGTAAATCAAAACACACGTGTTTCTGTATATTTTGTATAAACAGAATAAACGCGGTGGCATTTAAACTGTTTATGGCGGCAAAATAAAGCCATGCTAGTAATCCATGGATGACAAAATAAATTCAGTCACACATTTCCTGGGCTCCTTGCTGTCCTGATTTAACGGTACATTAGGTAAGATTAGCTAATATTTACTGGGGTTTGACATTTGAATAATTTTTTTCATACTATTTGAGCCCATTCCAACACAAAGCTCTGCCTGTAGGACCTACACTGACCCTTATACACCTTCTTGAACCGGTTACATTCAGGGTTCTGGGAATCTAGGAAACCAGTCCGCTTTTCCACCAGTTTGGAGCAGAACCACTGTAAACAAGCATGACTCCGCGTCAGTAGACGGTGATGCACAATGCGAGTAAACGGTAGTTTTTGACGACTCTTTGTTTCGAGTTACAGTAATCCTTCTAAAGTCGTTTTTAACTTGCGTGTTATTTGTTCTTGCGTTCGGCATACAGCTTTCTCCTATATGTGCTACTTTTTAGCGTTTCTTGAAACTCCGATGCAGATGATCAAATCGTCACGGAGAATCGAGGTTCATTATCAGACCCCTGCATGCTCTTGGTTAATGACGATTTCTCACTTGACTTCTCCACCATTTCCTCCTCCATCATTTTCCAACTTGTAGAATATAAAACGCCCACCGATGTGGTTCAAACCAATTTATTTCTGGTCTAAATACTCTGAAAGGTTCAAAATTAGGTGCGTGAACACATTCAATGTTGTTTGTATCAGAGTTCCTAAAAAAATTACAAATCAGATGGTCCATCCAAACACAAGCAAGCATTCTGGCCTAGAAGTCAGCTTCCCACCCAGAATTCCTCACCGTCCGGCCCACTGGGGAACGGTGAGCTTGTACATACCTAAGGGATCCGTGCACTCGTTTACCTTCCACACTCCTTTTTATCCCTATTCACTTGCACTGAATTTTCATTTCTGTTTCTATATTTTTGTCTTCTGTACTTCTGCTTGACTGGAATCTTACATACACACTATGACCAGTCTGAGCAAATGTATTTACACTCCCACTGACTATATGCTTACAAACACACGATCATGTGTCTGAGCAAATGTATTTACACTCCCACTTATATGCTCACTAGCTAAAGTATTGGCAACCCGACTGTATGCTAACACACAATCGTGTGTCTGAACAAAACTATTGGCCACCTCTCTGTCTTTACATATACATACTCATGTGTCCGGACAAATGTATTGGCACCCCAACTATATGCTCACGCAAAAAATATTCAACCCCCCACACCAATTACATGCTGATCTGCAATCTTCGCTGCAATCACACGCGCGTTTTCTTCAGGAAATGCACCTCTCCAGATCTAATCAAAATTCGACTGAGGTCCTTCACGAAAAGTAACAATAGCAAACACCTCACTTGCTAGTCACACAGAGAACGTTAAGTGTTCTCTCTGATTTTAGTAACCAAAAATGGATAAAACTTTTCAGTGAATGTAACTGAAAATGGGACTCAAACCACTCTAAATTGTACCACTGCATAAATGTCACTAGCGATGATAACGTCGTTATTTTTCCTTTCCAATTTGATGTCAAGAAAGTAATAGTCTAAACTTAAACACTTTCCCAACAGGCCTAAGTGTTTGTCCTGCCTGGAATTTGTCACTTAATCCACAGCTAGATACAGGAATGATGTACAGTACAATGCTGTATAGCTGCTATAGAAGGGTCTTCAAAGATGGAGCAACGTGATATAACGCAAATCAGTGTAGAAAGTATGATTCAACATGAATCAGTAAAGTAAAATCACACCTCGAAGTAGATGGACAGTCTGAAAATGTTTAAAAATAAATCCGTTTCTGGTTTAACACGGTGGTTTTATCATGGACCGTATTTACGCATCATCTTTAGGATATTTAAAGAACCGTTTTAACCCGTTTCTAATCCCTGGATTGAACACATTTCCATTCATACTATTTCCTGATTAATATATACATTATGTCTTATGTTGGAGTCATCATAAATATAAAAATCACAAAAAAATACCAAAGCCTGCCCATTACTTCATTTAGAACCAGACTGATCTGAAGAGGAGAACGAATCCATGGGGGTGTAGCAGACTGACGTGTCTATGAAGCAGCTGTAGATGTGATGGATATATATTTTTTAATCTAGGATCAAACTGAAAATCCCTCGTTTCCACCACGGGATCAGCGGAGGTCAGGTCTATGATTAAGCACGGTGTCTATGAGAAGCGAATAAACTGAGTGGATGAGAGCAGAGCTCTGACTCTGTGCTTATTACCATTTCACTCTCTCAGCAGGTACACCCTGTGGGTGGAGACAAGTGATGGGGGAGCACGCTAGAGACGGCGGTACACGATCCCAAACTGTGCTGTCACAGCTGTACCACGCTGCTGCAGCACAACTCAACGGATGGATGTAATTTTACAACTAAATGTAGTATTTTATATCTCCATAACACCGAGTGCCTCTTGTGCCTCTTGTGTCATTCCTGTTACTGGATGTCGTACTTCCAAGATGTTTTTTTCCACGCTGTCCTATGCCACGAATAAAGGCTTCACTTACCGCGTCAAGACCCAACAAACCCCTCTGTGCCTCATACTCTTTCACACTCATATATAAGAGAAGGTAGGAAGAGCTTATGTACCATCTATGGGTGAAGTTTTCAGTCTGCTGCAGAGTCCGTTAACGTCCCCGTAAGTATCCTGGACTTTGTGTAATCCCTCGGCCCCCCGCAGTTCCATGAGTGAGCGCAGCTCTTTGAGCGAGCAGCCGAACTCTCCATCGTGATTGGGCTCGGCTACGGAGTTCTTCACCCCGCTGTACGAGTTGTTAGCCATGTCGCTGTGGAGGGAGCGGGGAGAGAAAAAGGCGTCCTGGAAGGAGAGCTAAATCCTCAGGAGACTGATGCCAGTAGTTCCCATAAACATCTGACGTCCTTCAGGGAAGGAGGAGGAGGAGGACTGACTGTACGTGGCAGGACTGGGACAATTCAAAAGCCATTTCCCTCAGCTTGTTGCATAAGCTCATTCGTTCATGCTGACAGGAGCCTCGCAGAACACAATCCATACAAATCTGGGAGAGAGAGAGAGAGACAGAGAGAGAGAGAGAGAGACAGATAAAGAGACAGACAGACACAAATCAGAGCTTAGAATAATGTACTGCAACCGGACAGTGTGCAGAACTACGCAAGGTTGTTATGAAATGAAACACTGAACACCTAAAGTTCAGCAAGATTCCATTACGCCTAAAAATAAATACAATGTAGGAACACCAGGTCACCGGCTAAGGTTCAACATGACACACTACCTACTTTCGCACAGGCGGAAAAACATCACAACTCTTATACAGACTTATCAGGTTAATTTTTTTCATTCAATATTAGGGGGAAAAAAAAAAAAAGAGTGGTTCAAATGTCCTAATTCAACTATTTAATCTAAAAGAAAACACTTGCGTAGTTTCTACTGAGCTTAACTGCAAATTAAATAACAAAATATTTGAGGTCTTTGCCGTGTCCCCAAACTTTAAACTATTAAGTTATACTCGGGGCAGTCGGTAGCACCCAACAACCCCGCCCCCCCCCCAGGACACTTTAGTTCTGTATAACAGCACAGCCTGGAGTGCATTATTACCGACTTAACACTGGATCCTGTAAGCATGATTAATCTTTGAGTCCCGAACAAATGTCCGAATGCATCCTACCTTTTATTACGGCGTAATTCTGACTGAACTGGAGTGACTCTGAGCATCGCTTTTCATACGCCGGCTGCAAAATGAGTGAAGAGAAGCAGAAACGCTGTGTAATGAAATTAAACCAAGGCCTTTCCTGAGCACAATCGTTTTCGTTTTCTTGTTCTGGGAAACAAGTTTCTGCAAGATAGTTTGTTCAAAAGAAAAAATTAATAAAAAGAGTGTCATCGATCAGTTAAATTAAAATAACATGATGACCGTCCGTCAAGACGTGTCCGATGGCTGCTATTACGGCTCATCACTTTTAACAAAACTCTGTATCAGAGAATAAAAAAATAATGTGTCGGCGTCTATGTTTTAAAAATATACTGCTCATACTGATGTAGGTGAGGCTTTCTAAACGACACACTGACATTTAATTAGCTCTTTAACGTTTATATTGAAAGGACAACGTAAAGGTAAAGCTCTTGTTTTTGTCGTTTGTCCAGTATCCAACCCATAAGAGTAGCACGCTGTGCGCTGTGATTTGACACATGGTGTACAATTTTGCGACTCACTCAAATTACTTGCTACTAAAGAAAAATAATAAAAAAATGAACACTTGTTCATTTAACACATCACGTGCTCTGTGTTCCCGTAGTATTATTATTATTATCTAATCTGTGTATTTGTGACGGCTAATACGCAGAGACTTCACTGAGACTATGCTGGCTATGACGTCTCAAGCTGAACAACTTTTATTCATACTGGTACTGATACAAATTCCTCAACGACGATCCATCTTCAAATCTTCTAATCTGGTGATCTGATCAAATCAATAATTCTACAATATTTTAAGGACTCCTTTATTCCATGTCTGTATTTCACTCATGCCTAAATTCAGTCTGTAGTGAGGTTAGACATACGACGTACGCGTACAAACATCTCACAGCATCTCAGATACATTGTACTACAAACCATTCAGTAATGAGCGCGTGTTTTGTTTTGTTTTTTTTTAAAAAACAATGCAGCACAGCTTTAAATAAAAGTCAGCTGATGAACAAGAAAGCTGATGATGTGTCCTGGACCTTTTCGCAGACGAGCTGAAAGACGTCCTCTCAGCGGTTTTCGGGTCCGGCGCTAAAGACGAACACGTCCTCGTGTGGCAAAAGACATCAAAGGCATCAAAGCCCAAACTTTCCACTTGTACTGGATCTGCCAATAGGGAAGCCTGGACAAGCAGCCAGTTTGGCCAAAGCGAGTGCAGTGCCAACATTTGCTACTTGCTACCAGTTTCAGGTTGCAAAGCAGGTCACATGTCACAACAGCAGAAAATCATTGTGACTGGACGGTTAAAGGACAGCTGGTCGAGCGATGGCACGGTCTGTGTTAACCCTTTCAACGCTGGACTAGCGATCTTTAATGCGTAATGAATAGGAAGGAAGAGTTCTCTGAAACTCTGAAACGTCTGGATGCCCATAGTGTTAAGATGATGACTGGGTTCAGATCGGGATAATGGTTAGAGTTAGATAGGTTTAGATTCTGATCCCCCAACACACACACACACACACACACACACACACACACACACACACACACATGTGCTTGGCGACTGAACCCCCCAGTGTGTGTGTGCCAGCTTTGTGTACGCAAGTCAAGGACAGCAATTCCAGGGATCCCTCCACACTGGAGTCACAGGCATGATGTATTTTTAGCAGCATCCAGTCGACCCCCTCCTCGTCCCCGTCCCCGTCCCCGTCCCCTCCCCACTACGGCTGCAGCTGAAGTGGGTCATGACACGTCTATCTGAGGGGAATGAAGTGGAGGTGTCTGTTTTAATCGTGCTGTACAGTTCAGAAACCCTTTGGTGTGAGTGTCGTTCGCTCTACACGTGTGTGTGTGTGTGTGTGTGTGTGTGTGTGTGTGTGTACATGTACACGCTTCACTGCACTTAAGAGTATTCCCTGCGCATGACAAATGATTAGGAAATCTCCAAGTAAGCACGTGGACAACATTATTATTTGCACGGACTGGGACACTTTCTTAAAATGAAATAAAAACTGAAATATGTAATTTGTTAATTCACTTGAAGTTTTATTTAACAGACAAAAAGACAAAGAAAAGATTTTCAGTGTTTTCAGTGATGACCTTAACTCTGTGCCACAATTCTTGCATGCAGAAAGAACAGGCAAAATCTCCACTTTCAAAGCTGCAACAATTATTATCTTCCGCTTTATCCCACTAGTCGGGGTCACGGGGGGGCTGGAGTCAATCCCAGCGTCACTGGGCGAAGGCGGGGTACACCATGGACAGATCGCCGGTCCATCTCATGGCCAACACACACTCACACATTCACACCTATGGGCAATTTAGAGTGACCGATCAACCTAACATGCATGTCTTTGGACTGTGGGAGGAAGCACGGGGAGAACATGTAAACTCCACACAGAAATGATTAAAACGGTACAATTAAAAAAGATGACCGAGTTGTAAACACGCCTCCGTCTCAACTTTTTCTGAGTGTCTTGAAGGCATCTATTCCTAAAGTTGTTTATATTTAACATAGAATAAAAGTTTGTCATTGAAAACACTGTAAATCTTTTCTTTGTCCTTTTGTCTGTTAAATAAAGGTTCAAGTGAATCAACAAATCACAGAGTTCAGTTTTTAGAGCATTTTTACAAAGTGTCCCAATTTTTCTGGAAAAAATTTTTTTTGGCAAAAGCAGATAACTCCGTCCACATATCATCCTGTTTTAGTTTACAGCGCTCGGGTTATCTCGGTT
>JAOVVH010000020.1:16880436-16893894 GCA_028566435.1 Scorpiodoras heckelii
TTAGAGTGACCGATCAACCTAACATGCATGTCTTTGGACTGTGCGAGGAAACCGGAGTACCCGGAGGAAACCCACACGAGCACGGCGAGAACATTGAGATCGAAGAGATTAAAACAGCGGCACTTTAGTCTTTCAGTGTGTCCAGCTCTCTCACCTTCTCGTCTGTACATTCTGTTCAGATCAGGCTAGGCTAAGCTAGGCTAGGTCAGGCTGGGCTAGGCTAGGCTAGGCTCAACAACATCAACAGGTATAGCACAACTTAACTGTATACTAAACACACAATAAATACAATATTCAGCAACAAGAGAGACAAATAACAGAACTTATACAGGGGACCTAATAATTGGGAACACAAAACAGGTCTGCACCAACACAGGAAGTGATACAGACAACAGTAGAAGGTTGTAATTGCCCATGATGAATGTGACAACAGTGATATGTTTAATCTTACCAACTCATCCTTAAATTTACAGAGATGTTTTTTTTTAACAAATTCTGACAGTAGGATCAGTCTATGAAAAAAAGGGTTTGTTTAGACCACTTACAATTGCAGCTGTTATGGATAAACTTAGAGACTTAGGTAAAATATGCAGTACATTATTTTACATAATTTCTGCAAAATCTTTGCAATCTTTTCTGCTCTTTTAACCTGCTACCTCCTCCTTCACTGTCCTTCCTGACTGCTGATGACTTTGCCACATTCGTTGATGGGAAAATCTGTCACACATACACTACACATTCAAGAGTCTCTTTCTTTGACCCATTTTTCTTCTCTATCAGAAGATCATGCACGTTATTTTGTCCAACAATCCCTGGCCCACTGGATCTCCTCGACTTAATCTCTACTATCATTAATGACTCCATAAAAACTGGTCATGTACTGGCAGCATCCAAGACAGCAAGAGCTCCCAATTTTGAACAAACCCTTTCTGGGTACCTCAGACATCAGCATCTACCAACCAGTGTAACGTCTCGCTTTTCTTTCTAAAAATGTGCTCAAATGTGCTGCCTACAATTATCTCTCTCTCTATCTCACCCAGAATAACCTGCAACCATGCTAACTTGTCTGACTTCAAGGTGGCACACTCCAAAGAAACCGCCCTTGTGGCCATCAGTGAGAAACTTCATGCTTCTAGATGAGCCAAATTGTTATTAGTTCTCATTCTCCTCAATCTTTCAGGGTCATTTAATGCAGTCCACCACAAGTCTCTTTTGTCCATTCGCATGAATCTTGGAGTTCACAGCATGGCACGGTAATCATTTGCTTTATACCTGGAGGGATGGTTATACAGTATAAAGTGACATGGAGAGGATCCACATCATCTCCATGCAGACTCTTCACTGGTGTCCCACAAAGAAATGTAGTGACGGCACGACATTAAAAACATTGTGACTAGAGGAGAATGATCAAAGAAAATTCTGCAATTTTAAAGGCAAGACAGCTGAACACGGGTTAATTCTTGATTCTGATTGGTTGTTAATTAGATTCTGTAGTAACACCTCATTAGCTGGGACCACAGTCTCCAGTGTAAGCAATTTGTCACCAGTAATTTGTACCCAGTGATTTGCAGCTGTACCACTATTAGAGCTGTTGTAATAAAAAAAAATCAACATATTCTGACCAATCAGAATCAAGGATGTGAAATTATACAGTGTGGTGCTCTATGGTGCTTCTGTGGTGACGTTCTCCTTAGCTATGTCTAGACGAGTTTGCTCCAGGTCTTACATGATCTGTGTATTACAGTACTGTAGATCTTTATTTGACCAATGTGTGTTGTATTCACTCAAGATTTTGACTTGAGACTGAATGAATTCAAGCACGTAGTTTTTGGTGGAAAACACTTGGACTTCATTCCACAGTATAAGCCACATCTGTTTAGAGTAATACGCTTACAGAACAGATGCCTCTGCACCATGGGTGTCAGCACTTACCAAGTGCTTCATGGGAGATGTGCAGGGAATATGTGCAAATTCTTAAAGTTTACATACCTGGTTCAGACGTCTTTAGAGAATCAAATCAGTCAGTTACATGGATCTGGAAAAACTGAAAAGATATAAAACAAAAAACAAACAAACAAAAAATTTATAATTGATGGTTAAAATGGTAAAAATAAAAGTATTAACATTAGGACATCAAGTAACTTATTTTCCTATAAACTGCCTATATAATAAGCATTATAGAGGAGTACAGCTATAGTTTTATATTAAAAAATGATGCTTCTCAACTTATTTTAATTGCTACATTGTGACAAACAAGGCTTGTTATTGCATTAAAAAAATTCATTTTCACATTTTCAGCATGTCAAATATCTGTGGAGACAAATGCTGGCTTTAGCATATGTATATATAGGTTTCAAAGGAAACACGTGCCCCCAAAACCCGATCAGATTAGTTTCCTGGACAAAGTATTGTTTCTTGGCCAGTTATGTTAATAACACATGGTTTTGTGCTAGCTCAGCTTTTTCAGTTCAGTTCTTTAAGACAGCTGTAGTGAAACCTAACGTCTCTTAGTTTTAATTTTTTAAATTTTTTTTAGCTATAAGCAAAGGAAAAATATGTTTAGCTGCAAAAAATATGCATTGTGTTTCTTTTACAAATAAAACATATTGAATTTTTTTCATCCATTTACGCTTCTTGATTGAAAACATTGACATGAAACTAGAGAAGTGGATACACATTTCTTGTAGATAACACCGCAAAGCGAAAGCTGGCTGGCATTTAACACTAACCTGTAGGCAGGTTTTTAGACACTTTGCTCAAAATTCTCCTTTAGTTTGACATAAATTAATAAGAAAGCAGCAGGTGGTTGTTTTTTTTTTGTTCTTCAGATATCGTCATCAAGCCCAGTTTGAAGCATCCTATACTTGTCCAAATCCATCATCACTAATAATCCTAAAATTAAACTAAGATGAAACATTACCTTTATTCAGACATAGAGATGAGCTGAACCTGGACAGGTGGAGGTATGTGGAAACTTTGTTCTCCTGGTTCCCTGTTCCTGATGACCTTCTCCTTCGTCCTGATCCACTCTGGTCTCTGTGAACGTCTCTCTGTGTTGTCTCAGGGTCTCTCTGTCCCTTATTAGATATGTATTGTTTGTAGTGCTATTCCCCCAAGGCTGTACACATGACAGCTGCTTCAGCTAGAAAAAAGGGGGTGTGTGAGCGAGTCTGTATGTAATTTTCTATGGGGCATGCACTGGCGATTTTTTTTTTTTGCCAGCCAAGCGTTTCTTTTACCTTTCTCATTCTTTTTTTTTTAAAGGTAAGGTGCAGGAGAAAGTGCAATGGCGGAGATGAAAGGAGGGGGTTTAGATTGCTCACACCCACAGGTTACTCACTCTGCTGCACCGCTTTAACATTTTGAATGCTTCATTTGACCAGACCACCCAGAGGGCACATCCATCAGTTTGTCCGTGTATGCCTGAGCAGGGTTACAGCTATTGCACAGACATGTTCAACTGAAGTATGTAGAGTTAAAGGTGAACACGAGCCGGGAGCTTTAGAAACAAGAGGACATCTTTTCACCTGTTTTACTCAAGCTCACTCACATTGTTAATAGGCACAGGTTAGAATATTACAATGGTGGTACAAATGAATATTTGAATATGAATGTTGTTTATACATGGCACTGATTAAAGGCCTTTTTTAAAAATAATTTTTGGTCACTTGCCAGTTTCCCACCCACTGTCCATCTCTCTCTTATCATACAAAAGTTACCAACCAGGTTGGTTGAAGTCTAATATGTGCTTCCTTTGTTACACATGAAGTCAGAAAATGACATCTTTTTAAATTCCTGTGTATACTGTGATACAGGGCAGCATAACACACTCAGAGGCAAACTCTATCTGCCATCTTTTGCATACATGCACTCACAGATGCATATGATTTCCTCGTGTCATTGTGACAGACAGAGGACAGCTACTATGCCTATTCCACCCAGAAAGCATGGCCAATTTTGATTCCTTGGCTCCCAGTCATGGATGGCTATGAAATTATTAGGATTTTTCATAAAATTTGTGTTTAAAAAATGTGTTAAGACATTGAAAATATAAGGATCTTTTATGGCAAAATCACCGTCAACCAGATCAGCGGTCAGCTGCAGCAGGCAGTAGGATTTGGAAATAAATACGTTTTCCCTTGACGCTCTGAACAAATAATAATATTAATTATATGAAGCATGATTAACAGTATTAAAAATGCATCACAGTGTTGCATGAATATTATATCTGCAACTTCCCTCAGGATCAATAAAGTCTTATCTTATGTTATCTCTTATGAATATGTTTCATGAATGTTCCTTGAGCCAGCCTGACCCCAGCGAGATCAAAAACAGGCAAGGGTCAGGTGATCAATAAACAGATTCTAAATGATGAGGCAGAGAATCACTGAATCAAAAACAGGCATGGTCAAAAATGGGAATACTAGAGGAGGTAACCAAGGCTTGGTATGTCATTCAATAGGCAGTGCTGAGTGATACTTCAGAAACATCATGAACCATTAAATAGTGTGGCTGTGACTGTGTGTGAACTGTGATCTGGTGTGTGTCTTTAGTATTCAGGACAGCGTGAAACCCAAAAGCGGATTCTTGTGATGTGCAGTGGCCATATTGGACAGCTCTTGGGAAGTGGAATTCTGTGGCTGTGATACAGAAGTTGCTGCAGCAGCAGAGTGAGCACCTCAATCACTCTCAATCCCCTGGTCAGAACTCTGGGGTGTTCCCTTGGTATCAGTCTGCCACTCTCTTATTGCAGTTGGCTGTCTCATGTAGCTGCTGATGGGCTTGCTTGAAATAAGGAGATGGCCTTGGGGTTCTTAGGACCTGGGTGGTAGCGAAGGGTATACTTGAAATGAGAGAAGAATAGGGACCATTGGGCTTGTCTGGAGTTAATTTGTTTGGCCATTTCCAGGTAGTCTGAGTTTTTTTAGTCAGTGAAGATGATGAAGGGTAATGCAGAACCCTCTAGCCAGTGCTGACATTCCTCAAGTTGGATGGCCAGATGCTCTCAGTTGCCAATGTTATAATTTCTATCTGGAGTGTTCAGCCTAATGGAGAAGAAGGCCATTGGACGGAGCTTGGGTTTCATGCCAAAACATCAGAAAAGTATGGCTCCTACTCCAGTCTCCGAGGTGTTGATACTCAAGCAGGCAGGACAAGACATGGCAGACATGGGTGACATAGCTTTCATAGGAGGCAGAATAGATTATAATGTTGTCTGTGTATGCTATGATGAATCAGCCTAATATGTCCCTCTGGACATCACTGATCAAATTCTGGAACACAGAAGAAGCTGAAGACAACCCATATGGCATTACCAAGTATTCATAGTGGCCACTGGAAGTGCTAAATTCTGTCTTCAGCCTTTTGTCAGCCTTCCAGATTTGGAAGATTAAAGGCACTTCTCAGGTCCAAATTGGTGAAGATCTTAGCTTCTCAGAGTTGTTCCAGTGCAGGATTGGACCAGTGTTCCAGTGACCCGATTAGACCTCTGTAATCAATGCAGGTTCAAATTCTGCCTCCTTTTCTTTCTAAGACGAAGAAGCCAGTCAAAGCTGGTGAGGTAAACAGTTGTATATAGCCTTTGGCCAGTGTTTCCTGAATTTATTCCTCCATGGTAAAGATAGATACAACCATGAGGAGGTGTATTTTCAGGAAGCAGGCCAATAGCACAGTCATAGGTTCTGTGGGGAGGCAAACCACTGGTTTTGGTCTTACTAAACACCTCCAGTAGGTCCTGATACTCTTGCAGGATATTGGTCTGAGATGTGACTGTGAGGCTTTCAACAGAGACGGCTCTGCAGTTAAGACTGGGATAATTCAGGTAGTGTAGAGAGCAGTCCTGAGATCATTGTACAATGTCCATTTTGCTCCATGAAATGGGAGGGAGTTATGTTTATGCAGCCAGGGGAATCCCAGAAGTACTGGATGTTTTTGCAGCTGAGTTATAAAATCTTCTCCTGGTGTACCACCCCTGCTTTTAGTGTGATTTCCCTGGTGGTGAGTGACATTGAACCTGTGACTATGGGCCCTTTGTTTATGGCTTGGCTGCTGAGTGAGTGAGAAAGCTGGAAGACCAGAATCTGTAGCTCTTCCGCCATGGCCTGGTCTAGGAAATTCAGTAAGGGGCATCTGAGGGACAGTCTCCTGATTTAGCTTTCTCTCTTGCAGCGGACACCTTTAGATGACATGTACATCTACATCTCTGTCTCTCTTCTGCTGTGAGTTGGGTCTTCCCAAGTTGCATAGGATCCAAGGAGAGAAGGTTAAGTCCATGACTAGCTGTAGTTTGGGGTGCTCTGTGATTTTTTTTAGCAGGTTGTCCAGGCAAATAGTTACGAGCTATTTTGGTGATGAGATCAGGGTTAAGGCCTTGGCAATACATGGTCTTGAGCAAATTGAAAATTGCTTGATCAGTTGGTTGTATGAGGCGAGGCATGACCCAGCCGACTTCCACACTGTGATCGCCCATTGCAGGGCCTTCCCTGTGTGCAGACTAAGAAATTGGGAGATTTGGGTTTCCTCTGAAGTAGGGTCCAAACTGGAAAAATGCAGCAAGCAGTGAAATAAGAAGCCCTGACATAATTTTGGCTCACTGTCATACAGGTCTGGCTACAGGAGGAAAAATGGGGCTGCAGGTGAGCTGGTTGATTTCACCATTCATGATTCCAGGAGCATGAGATGCTGTTCATGTTCCCCAACCAGGTATCCTTAGAATGACAACACCCCAGGGATATCCTGTCTATCTGCTGCATCCATGTATTGGCAAAGTATACTTTCATGAAGAAGAGATGGAGACAGATGCAAGTGGAGGTCCAACAGTACAACAGACAATTCTAAATCACATCAACAAAAAAAAACAGGCAAGGGTCAAGTGATCAACAAACAGAATATAAAAGACGAGGCAGAGAATCACAAAACTGGAAACAATGCAAGGTAATGCAAGGCAAGGTCAACAATGGACATACCAAGGCTTGGAATGTCAGGCAATAGGCAGCACTTTGCAAAGGTCTTGAATCCAAGTGAGTCCTTAAATAGTGTGGCTGTGATTGTGTGTGGATAAGGTGTGTTGCTAGTATTCATGATAGCACAAATCCGGAAACGATGTATTGTGATGTGTAGCGGCCATGATGGCCACGATGGCTCTTGGGAAGTAGAGTGCTGCATGTTTGCTTACAAGGCACTAAACAGGTTAGCTCCAAATTATCTTGGAGCCTTACAATTCAGCCTTACATTCCATCGAGATCACTTAGATCTGCAGATCAGAGTAAGCTGTGTAAATAAACTTGACATTGACATGTGACAATTGTATGCAATGCCTTACAAAATGTCGCCATTGTTCAATGCAGCTGCTTGCATACCATGTCCAATCTCCAGTTTTGGAAAAAAAAATATACAGCTTGCTTGCTGCCAAATATTGTTAAAAGGGTCCTCATAATATATTTACTTCACTAGCAAAACAAGAGTTAAAAAAAACCCAATTAAAACATTGTATGAATTGTAATGATGGAGGAAGGCAGGTTGATTTTTAATAGCTGTAAAGTTATTTTTTGACTTCTGCAATTAATAACCCTGCAGAACCAACATGATCTTACACATGCCATGTGTACATTAAACCTTATGACAGTCCATATGTTCCAAATGATCTCATTTGAATTTCTAAAGAAATCTGGTTTCCATCAAACATTCATTCATTTATTCATTCATTCATTCATCAACCTAAATGCTTATTCCTGTCTCCAGGGTCACGGGAGTGCCGGTGCCTAGCCGGCGGCATAGGGCGCAAGGCAGGATTAACCCTTGACAGGGCGCCAATCTATCGTAGGGCACACACACACACACACACACACACACACTCATACACACACACACATTAATGGCACTTTAGAGACACAAATTAACCTAATATGCATGTCTTTGGACTGTGGGAGGAAACTGGAGTACCTGGACTAAACCCACGCAGACACGGGGAGAACATGCAGACTCCACACAGAAAGGACCCAGACCACTCCACCTGGGGATTGAACCCGGGACCTCCTTGCTGTGAGGCGACAGCGCTACCCCCCGAGCCGCCATACCGCCTTCCATCAAACAATTTACTTTATTTGTAATATACTGCAATATGGCTGCAATGTGTTCAAGGACATTTGTTCTCAGGAGGACGTGTTTCCCAAGCCTTTCTCAAACAAGACCATTTGCATGATATTTCTGTGGATAGATTCATTTTGCTGTCAATATGGTTACTTTTTTGTGTAATGGCCTGGGTCTTATGGTGAAATATCACATTTTCTCTAATATATATAGTTTGTTTCATTTCCTGAACTGTAATATGTTATGCTTTGCATGTATCTGAACTATAAGCAGTGTGCTAATAATTCAACGTCTGGTTACCCTTAAAAATGAAAATGACATTTTGACAGTAGATATCAGATTACAAACTGAACTGATTGCACTTATGTGTTTCACTATGACACACAGCTGTCCAGTTTTGAGAGGAACCATTGCATCATCATCATCATCATCATCATCATCGGGGAGAATTACAGAGATTTGTTTTTACCTAAAAAAAGCAAGCATGGAGCAACTACTGATGATACGAAGACTTGAAAGACTATTCCGTGCATGACAAAGGGTATGTAAGATGCTTCGATTTGTAGCTGTATAGTGAGCGTAAAGGAAACTCAGAGTCAGCAAATCAGTTTTTTAATGTCATATATGTTTTTTTTTAAAGAAAAAAAAGTTCATCATTTAACATAATAGACCTGCAATTATGCTCAAAATCTTCAACTGCTGACATTGTAACAATGCAATGTGAGCAAGTATTTTGTTGAATGTAAAATTATGTTAATATTGTTCCTAGAAAACAAATGAAAGAGAGTGCTTTATAGAGAGTGTATGATGAATTGCATGCAAGTAAATTAGAATATTGTATAAATCTTGGCAGTTTATGGAGCAGCAAGCTGTTACTGGGTAATTCAAACACTAGTCTCATTACAATATATAGCAGTTCTTCACAGTTTAAATCTATGATACTTGCAAGTTACACTTTAGTATATTTAATGACCACACCCTAAGAAGAAAATAATATCTAAATATTTGAGTAATGCAAGACACCTTTGAGCAATGCTTTGCTTTTCTCTTTTTTTTTCTAGCTAAGTGAAACATATAACGTAATATAGCTGATGGCATCTTTAGCTAAACTGGTATAAAACTCTAAATAGAAAAGAGATAGTATACAGATGAAGCTCATCAGAGATTATTAAAACAACATTTTTAAAGCTAATACCTGAAGGCTGTGTATTATCATGTTTACAGTAAATATAGAGTGTCGTTGCCAGCATTTAGACAATATATACAGAAGCATAAGAGCAAATGAGGATCTGTGCTTCAATTTGATCCATATAAATATTACATAGATACAGGAATGTTTGAAGTGACTGTTAGGATCATAAAGTGAAGGTGTTCAAGCATATTTTGTATTAAAGCACTAGTCAAACGTAACATTCATAATACATGTGTGCCTCATACCGTATACTGGAATGTGCCAAGCTTGGATATTTCCAGATTTAATTTATAGATCTCAGTGTACTTTGGGTGGTGGTACATTTTTCCATTGTACAGATCTCCTGAAACAAATAACCAAGAGCTATTTGGTCATCTGGGGCTATGGCTATGGTGTTCTCTCATTATTTGTGAGGGAAAATAACCCTCAGTAACTAAGTGTACATCTGACATTTGAATAGATGTTTTAAAGGAGCTAGAAAAAGTTGACAGCGAGTGGAAAACTAGTCAAAAGTGATCTCAGAAGCCTGACGGAGACAGCTGGAAGCCTCATCAGGCAGGCTACTCTGGGTGAGATTGTTTCCATCCAGGCGCAGAGACTTCAGTCTGGAGTAGTTGACAGGTGAGATAACCTTGCAGATGTTAGGCAGGTCAAATTCTGCAGAAAAAAAAAAAAAATGTAAGTGAGACAGTAAAAGAGTACAGTGGTACAGAACATATGAATTGAATTACCATGAATACTCACTGCTAATGTGATTGACTTGCAGGTACAGGTGCTCAAGTGCTTCATTGACCTCAGGGATGGACTGGAGCTTATTGAAGGACAGGTCCAGCTCCAGGAGAGATGTAACATTGAACACGCCTGCCGGAATACCCGAGTCTGCCAGCTTGTTGTGAGAGAGACGCAGGTACTGCAGTTCAGGCAGTTTGGCGAGATAGCCACTGCTGATGGTTTCAATGTCATTGTTGTCAACATACAGCATCAGCAGGGAAGGAGGGATGCCTGCTGGGAGCTTTTTTAGTTTGTTCTCACTTAAATCCAGCAGCATCAACGACTTCAGTCCTTTAAAGGCCCCGGCAATGCCTTCCGAGGTCAGTTTGTTCTTCGCCAGGTGGATGGTAGTGAGGTTCTCATTACCAGACAGTAAACCTGAGGGAAGTGAAGTAAGCTGGTTGTCAATGAACTTCACTTCATCCAGGGACTTCGAGCTAATGCTAGGAGGTTTGGTCAGCTTGTTGTGGCTGAAAAGGAGCTTCTCAAGTTTGTTCAACTTGTCAATAGACCCTGACTGGATCTTGTCACTTGTAATGTTATTGTGATCGAGGACAATCCAGCGCAAGTCAGTGACATTGTCAAAAACGCCTGCCTTGATCTCCTCGATAAGGTTGTTCTGCAGGTAGAGGTATTTGATTCCTGTCGGGACAAATGGGATGTGTTTCAGGTTGCGTTCATCACAGTACATGGCAGTGGGGAAGTTGATAGGGCAGGTGCACTCCTGAGCACAATTGGCCGTGGATGGCATAGACTGCGCAGCAGGCTCGTAGTCATAGTCATAGTACTGGCAGATGCACAGACTGACAAGGCCAGCCAAGAGAACAAACCGAAGAGGGAACATGGTTTCACAGCAGTGACAAACACTGTGTTGGAAAACAAATAAGCAAAAGTTACAGAGTGAAAATCTAATCTTAAAAAGATGCATTCTACCTAGACAGAACATCAACACAAAGATTGTATAGCAGGAGTGTCCATCCTTATCCACAAAGGGCCGGTGCGGGTGCAGGTTTTCCTTTCAGTCATGCAGGAGCCACACCTCATTCCACCTGTGTTTCATCAACGGATCTAATCAATGGATCTTGACTTTCACTAGTGTGTGGCTTCTGCTTGGTTGGAAAGAAAACCTGCACCCACACCGGCCCTTCTCGGATAAGACTGGACACCGTTGTTGTATAGTATCTATAAACTCAAAATCTTTGTGAATTTGTGCAAGATCTTTCAGGATGTCAACAAATCCCACTCCAACTGCAATTAAGTAGAAGTTTATTCCCCATTATGACTTACTTAAACTGCAGTCATGATCCCACCCTGCTTGCCCCTCCTCAACCTCGTACACTCCCTAAAGCACCCCCTGTTCGTTTTCAGTGTAAACCATTACAGGTGGGATTTAAAACCCGAAAGCAACAATAAGAAAATAAATACTTTACCTCAAATAGCCATCCTAACAATATATAAAAAGTTTCTTAAAAATAGCTTGAATTTAGAAGTTCACAAACAGATCAGTACTTGGACACATTTCTGTAACGTTTCTGTCTTTTCAGAAAATGCAAAACGGCACGTAGAGCTAATATAATCATGCAGTGCATGCACACACATAATCAACCTAGGCAGTTTTATCTCCTCCTAAATCCTCAAATCTGCATCAGTCAGACCTCTTAAATACACAGAAACAGACCTCGCTTTGAATCTGCGCCAACCAGAAACTCAAAAGATATTACCGAAAACAGAACGCAATCGTTAACTTTTCAGAAGAACCCTTTGTCTAACAGGTAGGATCTGACTTACCTTATTCTCTCCCTGTCTGTTTCAGGCTGCAGGCAGAGGTGTGTGTGGCCCAAGGTCTCTGGAGAGGATGAGAGAGGAAGGGCAAGACAGAGGGAGGGTTAGAGTAATGAAGAAAGAGAGGAGGGAAGTAAAGAATGAGAAACCTGGCTCAGCTAAACTACAATGGCCCTAGAATCATGGAAAACAGCAGTCATACAGCTTGCAGAATGTTAATGGTCTGTGCTCCGTCGCATGTCGGTTCTAGCGTGTAACGAGATTCAGGTTCGGCTAACACTTCTGCAGAGGTGCTACGGGTGCAAAGGCTTACAAGAGGCTTATATGCGGAATACCCACCCACCCAGACACCTCATTTACCCAGTCATTGTGAATTAAGCTTTAAAACAAATAATGATTAGGAAACAGCAACACAAACACCAAGACATGCAAAGCATTACGCCACCTCTGAACATTTCCAACACGCAACATTGGAAATGACAACAATGACAAAAAAAAAAGCATTCAAACAAACAAAAAACACCCGAAAGGTTTGCAAAAAATAAATAAATAAATGGTTTCATGAAATATTGTGGAAAAGCAAGGAAGAAAAAAGCATTTGGCTGCTTGTGATGCCAACTGCCTACCATTATATTAACCAGTCCACTGTGGTTATAAATTAGCTTTGGAAAAAATTATAAGAGGAAGCAGAAGCAGAAACTGAAGCCAGACCAAACTTACATAAGACCTTTAGTACAGTTGCCTTTGCTGGCCGTCTGCAGAGCATGGCATCCAACGAGAGCAAGCCCAATGCTCTGCAGATGTGTATATCTCGGCAGCAGCCATCCTTTTATCTGCAAACATATCCCTCAGCATGCTGTCATCTTTATGCTTGGTTCTGGATAGCAGACACCCAGATTATTGCAGGGCTCTGTTTTTACTGGAGGATGGAGTCAAGCTGTGCTAGTTGGTGCTTTCATATTAAAGTTGTGTCTGGTCATTGGCTGCAATGTTCTTTTCACATTTTCTGTGCAAACACCACTATAAAACCAAAATAAGATCTGGACTGGAGAAATATGTCCCCTTTTAATTCAACCTTCAACATTTTTGACGATTGTAAGACGCGTACGGTCTGTGATGAGACAGGCGTCTCATAAATGTTTCTCACAAAAGAGGCTCTGGCTTTCTCTCGGCTTTAAACTCTACCCCCCTCCACCCCGCTGACATGTGTTAGTAATTGAGAGTCAGGGGAAAAAAAGCAATATATTCTTTCTTCGAGCATGCTGATCCTGAGCCAGATTTGGTCAGGTTTGAAAGAATGTGATTATATGGATAAGCATGAGGTCTAGATTCAGTAGAAGTATATAACGTTACCCATATGATATGCATACGGACTCTCAGGTGGATAAATATTTCAGGTCTTTTGGAAAAGTACACTGAGGCAAATCTGTGACCACTTAAGAAGTTAGAGCACTGAAACTTCTACAGACATAGTTTCCTATGGCTCCACAATTTTAGAATTTTTGGGTCTGTTGCTCACCACAAAATCAGCAAAACAGAGCAAAGACAGACACACACACTCACACACACACACACACACACACACACACACACACACACACACACACACACACACACACACACAC
>JAOVVH010000020.1:17099916-17110155 GCA_028566435.1 Scorpiodoras heckelii
GAATTGATGCTGTATTGGCCGCAAAAGGTTGCCGTACACCATACTAATAAATTATTGTGGTCTAAAACCAGGTGTTTCAGTTTCATTGTCCAACCCCTGTATATCTTGGTGTTCAATAGGAAAACACTAATATAAGAACAAATTGTACAATACAGGTCCTTTTGTTTTTCTTTTTTTTTTTTTTACAGAGAAACCAAGAGGATGAAACTTTTGCGCTGAGTACATAATATTTTAACGGTTTTCTTCCTTGACAGGAAATTGGTCTGGCGTCCCTGGGAGCCCCTGACGAGTACATCGAGAAGCTCGCTACAGTGAGTAATACAGATACATTTAATGTAATGTAACATAGAGTAGCGTAACGTAACGTGAAAAATCAACCTTCCAGAAACAGCATTAACCGTATGCTGAGACTGATCTAGAAAATATTATCCAACATTGTTCTAGAAAAGGGTGACACAGTGGCACAGTGGGTAGCACTGTCGCCTCACAGCAAGAAGGTCCCGGGTTCAGTGGGTCTGGGTCCTTTCTGTGTGGAGTCTGCATGTCCTCCCCGTGTCTGCGTGGGTTTACTCCGGGTACTCCGGGTTCCTCCCACAGTCCAAAGACATGCATATTAGGTTAATTGGTATCTCTAAAGTGCCCCTAGTGTGTGAGTGTGTGTATGAATGTGTGTGTGTGCCCTCTGTTGGATTGGCGCCCTGTCTAGGGTTAATCCTGCCTTGCACCCTATGTTGCCGGCTAGGCACCGGTTCTCCCGTGACCCTGGAAACAGGAATAAGCAGTTAAGATAAAGAAGGAATGAATGAATGAATGAAAGTCATGTAGCTTCTTAAAGGAGTTCCAGGTGAAACCATCCCTGAGAAGTAAAACTCTATTATAGGGATCTACAATAATCAATCATCAGTGGATCCTTGGGTGTCCTCTGTACAATTATTATTAAATGGTTGCATGAATACTTTAGGTTCTGATATTTTACTCTTTTTTTCTAAGAGTAACACTTCCTATTTCTACTCGAACTCTTTCTTAGAGGGAAACACTCTGTAGGTTTAACAATGTACACTGCAAATCCCCGGTCTTAAATGAACACCCAGAGTGTTGATTTAACACCTTACAGTGTTTATGTAACTCTCTAGGTGTTCATTTAAGATCGTGGATTTGCTGTGTAGCATCCTGAAAGGGTTCTAATGTATGTAGACCTATTTTAATCTTTACCACTTCTCTCCCTCAGCACTAATCTGGGAGGGTGAGGGCTAACACTTGCTAACATAAATGTATATACATATATTTTTTTTAAAAATAGGATATTGTTAGCTTGCTAGGTTTTAAATACATAATACTTAGCCTAACATTGGGTATGCTAGTTACGGAAGTCAAATAGCTGCTGTTTGAGAGGTACCTAAGTAGCTAGGTAGCTGCCTAGCTTAGCTAATGTAGCTAAATCAGGTTCTGCTAATTCTGGGGTTTTCTTGTTCTTCAGTTACAGCTTTCTGATATTGTAAGACTGGATTACTGTGTTTTTGTGGGTGTTTTTATGTTTGTAGGTGTACTGGTTTACTGTAGAATTTGGGCTGTGTAAGCAAGGCAACGGAATTAAGGCCTATGGAGCAGGTCTACTCTCATCTTTTGGGGAACTACAGGTGAGAAAGTTATTCTCATTACTAAATTAATGACGTACTGGATCGTGCAGGTGTTTAAACCTAGTGTTCATTCAATATGTCATAGCTGACCACTTTAGAAAGTAAATATTTTCTTACAGCACTGGCCAAGTTTACACGTTGTGATGCAATGCTATAGTCAACTTTTGTTTGTCAAATTGTAGTCAAACATCGACTTTTCATAGTAACTATTTAACACATCTGAGGACCGTGCTCATATTCCTAATACATTACTACATTTGCATTATTTGTATCACAAAAATAACAGCTATGTACAGCTCTGCTTAGTGTAATTGCAATGTCATTTTCATAACATTGTGCCTTAACGTATCTTAGTAATATTTTGATCATGCAGATATTCCTAATACATTTCTACATTATATTATCTGTGTAATAAATGTAACAGCTATATATAACTGTCAATAAAGTAATTAGATAATATACATTTTCTTAGAAATTTATCCATGCATCTGAGGAACATGTTGATATTCCCAATACATTTTGTATGTTTTCATTATCTATATAACACAATTAACAGCCATATGCAGTGTAATTACAGTGCAATTTTCATAATAGTCTGGCTTTTCTTAGACATTTCTAAACACATCTGAGGAAAATGTTGATAGTGCGGACAAACTTCAATGTGTACATTTTCTGTATAATAAACAACATCTATATACAGATATGCTAAATGTTATTACAGTGTAATTTTAGTCATACTAATGATTTTCTTGGTAATTTTTCAACACGCCTGAGGAAAATGTTGATATTACAGACAAATTTCTGTATGTGCTATGTTTGTATAATAAACATAACTAGCTAATATACAGCTACACTAAATGTAATTATAGTGTCATTTTAGTCCCGCTGCACTTTTTGTGGATTTCTTTTGGATTTATTGTGCTATATAGGGTGATCTTTTTTGATTGTAAGCAAATAAAAAGAAATTAGTAACTGTAATGTAGTCCAACTAACTGATATCTATTTTTATCTTGCAGTACTGTTTGTCTGACAAACCAAAAATATTGCCCTTCGAGCCAGAGAAGACCAGTGTTCAGAAATACCCCATCACAGAATTCCAGCCAGTCTACTACGTGGCTGAGAGCTTTGATGATGCCAAAGAGAAAGTCTGGTATATATGACTATGAAGGATCACATACTCACACTGAGAACTTTTATCTTATCTTCTCTCAACTGATTGTCTGGTGTTTTTCACATATTACAGGAACTTTGCTGCCACCATTCCAAGACCGTTCTCTCTGCGCTATAATCCCTACACTCAGAGCATCGAGGTTATAGACAACATAAAACAACTGCGCAACCTGGCTGGCAGCATCAGTAGTACGTATTAAGCTTTGTGGGCTCTTTAAACAGATCTTGTAATTAACATTTTTTTATCAGAAATACTGTGCTGAGTTACATAAAACATTCTTTAGACAGTTAAGTGTTCATATGTGTTCACATGGGTTTATTACGCTGTCAGAAAACATGTTCAATGAAAAGTTTTTTTTATTCCTAAATAGTTGTCTAAATAGTTATGGGTTCTTACAGTCCTAGAATAAACAAATGGTTTGGATAGTTTGAGGGTTTTTACTTACTAAACAGGTTATACTTTAAAACCTCTCAGATAAGCAAAAAAGTATTACTGACCCCCTTTGTAGAAGTGGTTCACACCAGTGACTACTGTGAAAGCACAGTTGGCAACTAGGAAAGACTGGTGGACAACCGTGAAAGACTGGAGGACGGCAGGAAAAACCGCACCAGGAGTGGGCGGTTCGTCTCCCTACCCACTAGCTCCCTACAAAGGAGCACCTCTATTGACCACAGAACCAGATGAGAAAAGACAACCCGAAGGCCCTCCGAGAAGCAGGCTAGAAGAAGGGCCTACTGTGATGGATCACACGGTAACGAACGGAACGGACAATCACAATGATAAGATTCTCCGGAAGTGCACCTGTGGGTGGCAGAAGGTAACATCACTCTGAGGTCTGCATATTCATCAGGGGAGAATGAAGTGTGGGAGGATGCCCAACCAGCACGACCGCACTGCTTCAGCAGGTCAGATGGCAGGGACCAGAAGCCAGGTTTCAAACCACAGTGCAGCAGGACCCAGCAGTGCTGAGTGGGCAGTCTCAGCAGATGCAGTGGAAAGGATGGAGGCAACCCCTGAGAGCATGTTGCACAATGCACCCCCGAGAGTTGCACAACCAGTAAGCCAGCTCAAGCACCCAGGAAAGCGCAGCAAGATCAAATGGCCAAAAGGGAAAAAGCCAGGAGGAATGGTGCAGTCTAGATGAACATCTGAGCGTAACATCTGTGCCCCAAGACAGAAAGGACGGAGGGAGAAAGACATCAAGGAGCTCATAGCCAACAGGAGCCAGCTGCGTAAGAGGTGGAGGAAAGCAGATACAGAGGAGCGGAAAGGTCTCAAGCTGCTGTGGAGTGACCTCAAGCAGAAGCTTTCAAAGCTGCACCGAGCAGAACGAATCAGGAAGCGGAGGGAGAAGGACAGGAAAGAATTCTTTAGAGATCCATACAAATATGCCCGCCAGCTGCTGGATGAAAAGAGAAGCGGCAACCTGATCATCTCCAAAGAGGACCTGGAGCAGCACATTAAAGGTCAGTACATGGATGCAGCTAGAGACACACCACTTGGCTCACCAGGATATGTCTCACATCCAGACCTCCCAAAGACACATTTGATACCTCTCCACCTAGGCTGTGTGAAATCAGTGAGGCCCTTCGGAAGGCAAGATCAGGCTCAGCACCTGGACCAAATGGTATTCCTTACAAGCTGTAAAAGAACTTCCCACAATTGACTAAGATTTTATGGAACCTCATGAGGGTTGTGTGGAAGAATAAGTCCATTCCAGCTGAGTGGCAAGAGGCTGTTAGAATCTTTATTCCCAAGGAGCAGAATTCCACCTCCATCAGCCAGTTCAGGAGCATTGCTCTGCTGAATGTGGAAGGGAAAGTCTTCTTCACAGTCTTGGCAAAAAACGGATAGCTCACTTCCTCAACAACAACAGCTATATCGACACAAGTTGTAAAAAGGCTGGGCTCCCAGGCTTTCTGGGATGTATTGAACACGCATATGTTATCTGGGAGCAAATACAACGTGCAAAGAGGGAGAAGAGTGATCTTCATGTGGAGTGGCTCGACATGGCGAATGCGTACGGCTCTGTCCCACACAAGCTGGTTGAGTGTGCATTGTAATTTTTCCACATTCCATCCTGCATCATTACCATAATAGCCAATTATTTTAGCAACTTGCATATGAGCTTCGCAATGCACGGCTTCACAACAGAATGGCAGCAGTTGGAGGTTGGCATTGCTATGGGGTATTCCATATCCCCAATCCTGTTTGTGGTGGCATTTAAAGTCATCCTCATTGGAGCGAGGCAGATGGCCAGAGGCCTGAAAACACCAGCAGGAGGAAGACTCCCTGCATTGAGAGGGTACATGGATGATGTAACATCTATCCTGCAGACAGCTCCATGTACTGCAAGACTCCTCAAACAACTTGATGAGCTGACACAGTGGGCATGGATGAAGATAAAACCTTCAATGTCCCAGAGCCTCTCAATCAAGAAAGGGTTGAAAGAAAGGCTTCTCTGATGCAGGACTATTCGGCAATAACATGCTGTAGCTCCCTCTGAAGTCTATAAACCTTGGATACAAGCAGGAGAAAACCCATCTTGTACTTTAACTAACAGAGTCCAGGGATGAAGCAGTGAAAGGTGCTGGAGTGATCATCAGCACAGGGCGCAAGTGGAGGGCTCAGGAAGAGGTGGACCAAGCCATCAGCAGACTACAACACAAGGAGGTCTTGGGAAGAACCCAAGTTAGCCGGGCAGGACTGGGCTGGGGAGAGCCTGTGCAGTTTTGGTCTAAGGCCACAAGGGAGCAAAGGAAGACCATGGTTGTGGAGGAGGTCTCACAAGTGGAGTGGGACCGCTACCTCATCAAGGCTGTGGCCCAGGGCAAACAAGGAGCTTTGACCTGCTGGGAGGACACCATTGCCAGGGTGATAACCTGGGCAGACATCTGGCAAACTCCACAGTCGCGGCTCAGCTTCCTTGTGAGAGCAGCATATGACACCCTTCCTTGTACCCAAAACCTCTCCCAATGGTTTGGAAGCGAGGAAATGTGCCCCCTGTGCAGCAAAGTCAATGCAAGCCTCCAACACATTCTGTCTAGGTGCAGCATTGTTCTGTCACAGGGCCGCCTAAGATGGCGGCACAATCAGGTGCAAGGAAGTTGGCAGAGCATTTGGAGAGATGCAGGGTCAGGGCAAACAACTCCCCAGATCCCCCTCGCCTAAACAACCTATTCGTCAGACCAGGAGAGGGTGCGCAGAAGACATTGGCAAGAAGAAAAACATGTCTGCTTACTCCTGGAAAGGAATGGGAAATGCATGCCGTCCTGGGCACTCAGCTTGTTTTCCCAACTGAGATCACACAGACAACTTTAAGACCAGATGTTGTGATGTGGTCCAAAGCTGCAATAAGGTCCTTATCATTGAGCTTACAGTGCCATGGGAGGAGGGAATGCCAGTGGCATACGAGCACAAGTGCCTCAAGTACTCTGATCTGGCAGCAGAGTGCAGAGAAAAAGGCTGAGCCACGACAATCCACCCGGTGGAAGTTGGCTGCAGGGGCTTTGTGGGGAAATCTACAATCCAGCTTCTCTTTGCCACCAGGATGACGAGGACAAGCCTGAAGACGTCCATCAAGGAGCTGGCTGAGGAGGCAGAAAAGGCAAGCTACTGGCTCTGGCTATAGAGGAGGGATATGAGTTGAGGCCCAACACCCCAATGAGGGCAGCTGCAGGCTGTGGCGGGGAGATGTCCCCACAAAAGCCACTGCCCCCCCCCCACCGTGAGATGTACTGGCATGGGGGCGAAACATCCATGAATGGTGGCACCAGCTGACGACCCTGTAGCTGACCCTAAGTGCACTGGAGGGCATACGGCAGGCAAAGATGTGAATCAGACCCAATACTATCTGTATATTGCAACTGAAATCTTCTCTCTTCTAGGGTTCTGCATAGAACCTTTAAGGGAACATTTTTGAAAGAATATTTGTGGTTCTGTATTTTAGCTTTTCTAAAATTATAGTTTCTTTAAATGTTCCTACCCAAAACCTACTTCCTTTTCCATAGGAAGACCCTTTACTGTAGGGTTCTATATTGAATCTTTCAGGGTTCCCCCAGACGGACAAGGTGAAAAATATGTTCTACTGTAAATCTGACCTTTTTGATGAGTCCTTTCGTAATGCGTTTCAACCTGAAACCCTTTTTAAAATGTTCCACTTTTGTATGGTTCCACTTGTAACTTTTAAGGGTTCTTTCAGAACATTCAGGGGAGCTATAGTTTTGCTAACTAAAGGAAATCTACCTGTCAGATAATGAGGCAGGGTTCTACAAAGAGCCTAAAAGTGTTCTATTCTGAAAGTGTAGATGTCTGCTGGGTTCTAGCCTCTCTGACAGAGAAACCATCTGTTTTAGGGTTTTCCATAAAACCTTTCAAGGTTCCTCCAGAGAGACAAGTCAAAGAACATCTTTTACCATTTTAGCCTTGACTTTGTTTTGAAGCGTCTTGCTTCCTAAATAAATTTAGCTTGAAACCATTTTTGATAGAGCAAAGCACGCATGTGCATGGTTCCACATGGTAAAGGGTTCCAGAAGCCTTTAGGGCTCTACACTCCATATGAACTTCCTGACTTTTATGAATGTTAATCAACATGCTAATCACAATTTTAAAGGATTCAGGGAAAATTCCAGATAATTCCAATTAATTAAATGAGGGCGATGAACGGATGAATTACAGTTTTAAGAAAGCTGACACATAAGCATAGGTCATATCATTTCTCTTTCAGGCGAGATCGGGATCCTTTGCAATGCTCTGAAGAAGATGGAGTAGAACGAATCTAGACCCATGGACGAGACCTTGAAGATATCAGTGATTAGAGACAGTTACGAGCATTAATTTGGTTGCACGGTGTCAAATTCTTCTCCAAATGAATCTCAAACTCAGATTAAAATCCCCGGTCTTAAATGAACACCCAGAGTATTGATTTAACACCTTACAGTGGTTATGTAACTCCAAGTGGGTGTTAATTCAACTCTCTGGGTGTTCATTTAAGACCAGGGATTTTGCTGTGCACCATGTGCTCATACAGAGAGATATTTATAGGGAATATGCTTGTGGACTATCTTGTATTTTAGAAAATGTTTATATACCAGTATTTAAGCTTTAGTTGGTAGGTAGTCTGTATATCTGTAGTCACTGATGTAGATGATTACACTATAATGACTTGGTTGGACTGTTGAGTAATTTGCATGTTTTAATCCTGCTTTAAACCACTTTTTTTTTTTAAGAAACCTTACATTTGTATTATTTTTAAGTAATCGACGTAATTATGTTTATTCTTTCATTTGCGATACTTATTATTATAATAGAGCTAATTATTATAATTGAACCTGTAACGAGCCATGATATGATTTCAGTTTCCGACTCTTCACCAAACTCTTCATTATTTTTTTTTTTTCAAGTAAAAAAGGACTTCCTTAAGATTCAATTCTGGCTATATTACTAATTCCCTGATCTAATCGTGGACTTGTACGTGTGTATGCCATTCAGAAATAATGTATGTATTTTGTTTTGTTTGTTTTTTTTCCCTAAATTTTATTTGGCATGTGATCTCAATGTCGATCCTGATGTTTTTACATTTTTAAAATCGCCTACAAAAGAGCGCATTATCCGTAATCAGCCTTTACAACAGTAAAATCATCCGACACTGCTCAGACAAGAGACAACAATCTGCCCTTATACCAGACACCACTATCTCAAAATAACACCGTCACAACCTGATAATAACAGGCTACATTTAAAGATAATGCTCCATATTATTTTAATAACCGTTTGATAAATAGACACAGAGGCATGATGAGCTAAATGTATAATTAAATAACCATATCACCTTCTCTTATCAATCTTTGTCATTTGAGCCTTTACTTCTTTTTTTCCCCTCTGCCTACCTGCTTGTTAAATCGACGAACATATTTGTCTGATCTGATGATCATATTGAATAAAAATATTTACAGTAGAACTGTCAGAAAATAGTATAGTATAGCATGCATGTGTGATGTGTGACAAATAAAATTATTGACATTTTGAGCATTATATGGACGTTATGACTTTTCATTAGGAGGAGAAATGAAATGCAGGGGAATTGGAAATATAGTAGCAAGAAACTATTATTATTATTATTATTATTATTATTATTATTATTATTATTATTATTATTATTATTATTATTTACGGCTTCAGTACCTTGGAAAGCTCCTCACACCCCATCTCCAGTTTCTCTGTCCCCCACCCAAAAAAAAGTCTTAGGGGTTTTTTTTCTCGTTCAATCTAATCTGAGTGCATGCACTGTCACACGCACTTGATCTGATCTATCTGATCTAAGGGTCGTTTGATATCCGCTGTGGTGTTGTTGTTGTTTTTTTTTACGCTCCTAAAAATGGAAAAAAGCGCAGACGCCTGACGCAGCGCTGCGCACATGGAGCCGCGCTCCCGCACCGCATTTACATAAAGACCTCACGATTTCCTCGTGTATATAAATCGCTCGGTACGTGACAAAGACACGGGGAGCAGCCTAAACGCACAGGCTATAGGTGAAAGAGTTAAAATAATAGTAATAATAATTATTATTATTATTTTAAAAAATGAAGACGGAGAGCGTGGCGCAGAGTTTGGCGTTCACCGGCAGGAAGCGGAGTCTCATCGAGGACGCGCGCAGAGACAGAGAGAGAGAGAGGGAAAGAGAGAGAGAGAGGGAAAGAGAGAGGGAAAGAGACAGGGAGAGAGACAGGGAGAGAGACAGGGAAAGCACAGCTGCGTCTCCGGGTCCGTCGCGCAGCGGAGACAACTTGGTTTTCGAAGAGAAAAGCGGTAAAGTGACGCTCCAGCTGCTCTTTACGCAGAAGAACGACAGAAATGCCGGGCTCTTCAAGGCTGGGAAAGTCTTCGAGGTAAGTCACTAAAAGCGCGCATCAAATCTACAATCGTCTGATATGTTAATAAAAAAATATATGAAATTAAAAAAGGATCCTGACCCCATGATAACCCTGATTCATATCCTTTACAGAAAATCACCCTCACCAAAAATGTGCGTTCACCTGATTTATTCATTTTCAGTGCGCTTTTATTTTCTCCCCGTGATCACATATTAGTAGATCTCTAAATGTCTAATCATTTTTCAGTTTTCTAGATGTATAGAAGTGACCCAGTACATCAACTTATCCGTGCGTAATATCGTGCGCGCAAAACTGCGCTTAGTTAATTGCGACTTGCTGCATTCATGGTTTATTGATCCATCAGCTACAGACACCTGGAAATATTTCTTGCCAAGCTCAACAATTTCTCTTGAACCTCTTGAACCATTTCTCCGTGCATATCATCTGTGAAATAAATCGCCATGTACTTTCATATATATGTATATGTATATACAGGGGTTGGACAATGAAACTGAAACACCTGTCATTTTAGTGTGGGAAGTTTCATGGCTAAATTGGA
>JAOVVH010000020.1:17166104-17179076 GCA_028566435.1 Scorpiodoras heckelii
TATAAAATTTTGTCTCGGTTAAAATACAAATTTTCTAAAATGATGCTAATTACACACATGCTTTTTACTTTGTATTTGCATTTCCAAGTCTTTTTCCAAAATTTCTTTCAATATCAAAAACCTGACTGCTTAGAAGCTTTGGCACCCCACGCCACACTACACTATACAGACAAAAGTATTCACCTCTTAATAAATGAATTCAGGTGTTTCTCTTCCTGCCTCACTGTTCCCCAGTGCACAAATCAAGCTCCATAAACTCACAGTTGGGTGAGTTTGGTGAGGAAGAACTTGACTGGCCCACACAGAGCCCTGACCTCAACCCCATCAAATATCTTTGGGATGATCTAGAATGGAGATTCATTGAACCTGAAATGGAGATTTTTGTCCTACATCAGTGTCTCACCACATAAATGCTCTTCTGGATGAATGGGCAAACATTCCCACAGACACACTCCAAAATCTTGTAGAAAGCCTCCTCAGAATAGTGGAAGGTGTTTTAGCTGCAACGTCGGGACCAACTCCATATTAATGCCTATGGATTTAGAATGGCACGTCATAAAAGCCCCCGTAGATATAATGTGTAGGTGTCCGAACACTTTTGTCTATGTAGTGCATCTTCTCCTTATCAGACTTCCTAGCATTAACACCACTGCAACCTCATGTCCTGTTATTACTATTTTGAGACCTAAACACTGGGTCATGTACTGGATTTGTTTACTAGCTATCTACAATGTTAATCGCATTAAATTTAGGTTTGAAGAAGGACAAAATATTGAACATAACTATTACTATAATTGAATATAATAAAAGCATATAAAACGCAGGTTAAACACTAGCGGTGTTATCTTAAATGCTGCATAGTGAGCAGCTAAATAAATCCTTTGTTGAGGGTTTAGACTTGCTGTTTAGAAGGTTGCGGCCCACTGATGCATAATAGAGGCAAATCAGTATTTTATAATGAATTGGGTCTGAGCAATACGTTTTCAGCTTGTACAGGGAGTCTGAGTAACAATTTGACACCTAGATATGTTGTACAAAGCAAGAATTGTTTGTTGTTGTCAAAAAAATACATGAATAATCATTTATTTGGATATTGAATGTGTTTCTATTTAGAAAATATATTGGACTTTTTTGGGTTTTGGCTCTTTTTGTTTTTTGTTAGATAGTTTTATAAGTTAGTTGTAAAATACATGAGGTTATCCAGACGTTCGAAAATAATTCTTACTTATTACTACTAAGATAAATAAAATAAAATAAGACGCATCCTGTTTAAGTCTGCTTTTGTTACAAGTGAGACACATGGAAACTTAGGAACTGGCAGTACAACAATATAATCATCGTCTCACTTCTGCTTTCTTTCATCTGTATGCCTGCAGATCTCCAGAGGTTCCCACAGGACTCTCTCCAAAGCCCCTGCGCAATCGTGTCCAGAGCCAGCAAGAACAGCAGAAGTCTAAGGTAACGATTCGTCGTGGCTGTGCCGTTAACCCGAGCGCTGATTTAACGGCTTGAATCTGTCATAAGAGTGTGTTCACATCTTCAGTGTTTAGTGTGTCCTTCGAGTCCGTCCAGTTTTGGCATGTGCCATGTTTTTTTTGTAGATGTGACCTGCT
The DNA here is from genome assembly GCA_028566435.1 of Scorpiodoras heckelii. Lineage (NCBI taxonomy): Eukaryota > Metazoa > Chordata > Actinopteri > Siluriformes > Doradidae > Scorpiodoras > Scorpiodoras heckelii. Next base: position 17,167,718 of record JAOVVH010000020.1, read on the forward strand.
AAACTTTAGCCAAAGGACAGAGCTGTAGTGCTGCAGAAAAACAATGAATGCGACGCGGTCTTCCTGAAATACCACAGAAATGTCCATGCTTACAATTTTCATTAATCAGAAAAAGACAGTGTACTTATAATGTACCTATTTATGGATTTATTTAATATTTGGTGTGTATTGTACTTACAGGTTACAACTTACAAGTTTCTCTCTCTCTCTCTCTCTCTCTCTCTCTCTCGCTATAATAAGACATATTACTGAAAAACTGCAAAGCCTAAACTCCTCACATTCCAGCTTCTTTTACTTAAATATCAATACATTTTAATCTGGATATTACTAGGTAAATAAGTTGTTAGTATAGAAAAGATTGCATTAATATAAACCTGTGATTTCAGCTGCACTACTGGCAAAGCTGCTGTTAGAGAAAATACTGAAGTACCAGAAAAACTGGTAAAGCAGTTAATACTTGATAGGTCCCCTACAGGATCTTGGCGGGAAAGTTGCACAGTCTTCACGCTGATGTTTGTTGAGGCCCCAGCATTGAATTCTGATGTTACCCGAGGCGGTGTTACACGTCTATCACGTGAAACGATTCTCGCCAGCCGACGGTGCTGTCGTAAGTTCGAGGTTTTGCCAGAATTCTTGTAGTGACGGTTCACCCTTGAAATGCACACACGTGAAAATCCAAACTTTGCTTCTACCTCTGAAATGCTGCGACCCATCTTACGAGCTCCAACTATTAAACCGTGTTGAAAATCACAAAAATCGCGATAAGTTGCCGTTCTGACGGGGAAACGACTCTAGAAGCTTCCATAGATGTCTGTCGCGTTATATACACACTGGCGGATGCAACCAATGACGTGCACAGGTGGTGTTGCTATGGATTTTGTACAGGCTCCCGTACCAGTTTTTCTGGTACTTCAGGGTAGTTATGTGTTCTCGCGGCTCAGGTGATTTTTCTGATTTCTACACGGAGGATGAATTTAATGATTTTTTGGTTTGTTTGTTTTTGATTTGTTTATTTATGTGCATTGTCAAACCAAAGCTAAGCAAATAACAAACAAGCCAAACGCATCCATGGAGTAATAGGTGTGAATGCACATTAATCTATAAGGCTTGTTATAAGGATATAAGGATTGTTCCTGTGATAAATGCTAAATGCCTAAAGTTTTTATTATTAGTATAGTAAGTTACTGAAATAAATAAAATCTTTATTAAGACCTAATATGCAAGCCCAATAAAATGACAGGATCTGTGCATCATGACCTTGAAAAGTGATTAGAAATTGTATACTTTTCTGTCAGTTTTATTTAGGAACAGGCATTTCAATGTAGAGACAAACAGCACTTGAGTTCTAATCAAGTATGCGTGATAAACACATTTAGTGAAATGGCGTCTTCATTTGATCGCGCTAGCAGATGTCACTTTAGCTGCCTCCACTCTGGCCGCCTTCCTGTGAGTGAGCAGTAATGGTCCCCGGGTAGCCTGCTGCTTCCTGAACTTGGCGGGCGGAAGCTTTTCCGCATCCATTTCGCTTTGAAGATATCGTATCGCTCGCGTAACCTGACTAACAAGGAGGAAACTTGAAAGGGTTATTGCTTCCTGTTGTCTGCTGAACGACTTTATCCCGCCGCACCACCACGGTTTGTATTCAGACTGACGTCAGCTAGTGCAGCGAGAGCTCTGCACAGCTGTGGATCTAAAGCCTGAGGATTTTGATGGATAAAACTTGAAAGATAAGGATGTACACGGTGTGCCGTGCAGACGTGCAGGTCCTTAGTACATCAGACACACTGGATGTGTTTTTAAAAAAAACACGCACAAATGCTAATTTCATCAGCATATATGAACAGTATATCGGCAATGCACATTCAGAAGCAAGGTTCTGGCTAAATACCATGTTTGACCTGATGCCTGGACTGAAGCTCCAACCTCTGACTGGGGAAAAACCAAAGAAAATCCTATTTGGAAAATGTTGATTTCAGCCAATGACATCATAGCAACATGGCTGCTCATATAGTCAGCATTAAATAAAGCAGCACTTCTCTACTTTTAGATGGATCGCTGTCTCGAGAAGGCGAATACTTCATGAATTAGTTATCACTCATATCCTTAACAGTAGCTGGTTTGCTTGTGCCTAATAAAGACAAACATTCATAAAGACGTCCAGGTTTTCGCCCACTTTGTAGCTCGAAACAATTGACCGCGTTAATTGAGTGTATACTCCATTGGGAGTTAAGTCCGCATGTGATCTTATATAAATCTCCGTTTTCGCCCTGAGTGTTCTGGTTGTGCTCTATTAGCATGCTTCCAGGTCAAGCTGCTCTTCTGTACTAAGCCTCTCTGTTGTTATAGCTCTTTTAAGAAATCACTTTGAAAAATTGTTTGATCTGCTATCTCACTTTCCCAGTCCCACCCAACTTTGCTTTAAGTGTTTTATTTTTTCTATTCTTCTGACTACTTTTCTTTTATTGAGGGCCATTGGCTCAGAAGACTCTGCAATCCTGTTAATCCCAAGCAGGCGTGGATCAAAGAGGCACAACACTGTTGGATCAGCATTTCTCCAAAGCCTTCAAGATTTTAAAAAGCAGCCAGTTCTCTGACGTGGCCTCATCTCTCCGTTGTCTAATCTTCGAACCCTGTTTTTTTTTTTTTGGTTTTTTTTTTTTTTATATCTTTGTACTTGCAGGTAAAGGAGAGAGGCATCCGTTCGCAGTTTGCTTGCACGTACATGGACGATGGTCTGCCTCTAAATCGTGTGCTGGACTTTCCCAGCACGAGTCAGCTCCCGACCTGCATTCTTCCTGCTCCTAAACGGACGGTCCCATCAGCTGCTAATGCGCCTCCTGAGGACGAGTCTGACCCTGCAGACAAATATGAAAAACAAGGTACTCTCTTCCAAGATGAGTTGCAGCCCTTTTTGTGTAGTTCATAACTTTCACACATGGTTTATAGGGGTTTCACACACCCAGACGCACACAGTTGGGAGTGTTCCAGGTGCCTCTGACGCCACACTGTCGGCATCATGCCCAGGTTCACCTCCTAAGCCAAGGCCTCAATCTCTGCCTAATTCCTGCTCAGGGACTGGTACTTAAGATCAACCTTTTAAATGATTCCCCTTTCCATAAAAGCTGGCTGGTCTCGCTTGTGTTGTAAAAAACTTAGACATGCTCTGTGCGAGAACTCAACTGTGGTACATGACAAATGTCCAGCTTCGGCTCTGTAAAATAAACATACTGCCTGTTAAACTCCACAGCTAACGTCAGCAATTTCACAATTCCCCCCTGCCTTTTTTTCACCCTTTTCCTCCTTATGCATTTCCTTTTTTTTCCACCAATTCTTTTTTTTCCCCCCTCCTTATTTACGCATGTTCTTCAGTCGAGGCAGATCAACGGGCAGTGATTCAGGCCTGCCATGGCTCAAAGACCAAACCAGCCCTCAAGGAGCGCAGCACCAATGGCCCAGTCCGAACAGGTGTTTCAAGGCAAGGAGTGGCAGAACTCCAAACCATCACCAAAACTTCCAAGAGGAAGCTGTCAAACAGAGAGTGCGTGGAACAAGGAGGTGATGAGAACCAGCCGCCCCAGAAGAGACGACCTGCCAAAGCCTGTAGCACAAGGCCAGGGAAGAAGAGCAGCAACATGGATAGAAAGAAGCTCATTGCAGGTCAAGGCAAGCTTACAAGCTTTTTCCGGCTGTGATTTAAAGCTTATATCGGATGTCTTATCATGTCACCTTGTGTCCTCTATAATCATGTCTTTTATCTGAGTCTGGGTTGAGTATAAATTAGAACTTTAGGCATGCGTGTGAAGACTTGTACGATTGCTTTCTGATTAAACCCCTGTGGGGATCACTGTTTTATCATCAATGCACAGAAAACCTTTTATATTTATATTGAGGACATCAATCAGGTCACAATGGTTTTGCATTGTTCTGTTTATTTTTAGCACAAGTACATCATTTTTGGTTTTCAATAAAGTTATATTTAACTGTACAACATTTGTTTGGCTCTGTGAATATATTTAGAAGAACATAACACGATCGAGTTGTTGGGTAAGTGGTTGCTGTGTTGCCCCTCTATCTTGAAGCCTGCCAGCAGGGTCGGTACACCCTCCCTATCATGCACCGAAGCACTAAACAGAAGCAAAGAATAACAATTAAAAAGGACATCACTCAAAATGTGGGCATCATTTGCGTGAAGCTAATAATCCTTGCTGTTTTTTATGTCATTCGCCATGTTTGACTAGTGTATCAAATGCAAAAATTTACCATGGTAAATCTTTAGTTAACCATTAGAATAAGTAGATCTATACAGAACCGGAATGTGCCCTTTCTTTTCTTTTTTTTACTACACTTTATCCAATTTGGTTGTTTGTCAGCTCCCAGTCACTAACTAGCTTCCTTCCCTACCCCACAATAGCTACCAATCAGGGAGGGTATAGGCTAGTGTGTGCAGCTGAACACTCATTGAAAAGCGCTATCTGCCCTCTTCTGCATACACGAGTTCGCAGATTCCCCTCGATTGGCTAATGTCACTGTGGTAGATAAATGATATAGTAATGCTTCCCCTCTAATGTCCAATTACACAGTCGCGGACTCCCGGGTCATGGACGGCTGCGGCGTCATTGCGATTCGAACTCCAATCTACCAATGATTAGGGGGAATGCTTTCCGGGAGTCCCATGTGCGTCTTTTTCATTTCAGCCTGAGGCCATTTTCCCACAGTAAACGTTTAATATGTGCAGTAGACCACCCCAAACCATCATTCATTCTGGGAGAATCATGAGTGGGTTTGGCTATTGTAATCTTAATTAAGGAAAGTGAAAAACTACGTTTGGACGGCTGCACAGATTCAGACTCTGGAAAGGATCAATGTCATGGGAACTGTCAAAACTTTGAAATCCCATCTTTTCCTGCCTTTAAATGACCCAAAATGACAGGAAAGAGACACCCGCTTGACGAAACACATCACCACAGTGTGTGTGCAGCCAAGTCAGGCAATTAGCCATGTTCTAGTATTGCATTCATCAATGACGCAGAGAGAGAGAAAGAGAGAGAGAGAGAGAAGACATACTCTTATTGTCCATGTTTCTCTTGGCCATGGGGATGAGATCATCTGTATTGTGCCACTCATCCTTCTGAGTTGCAGCAAGAGCGCGGTTGATTCTCCAGGGTGATAGCACAGGGAAGACTCGGCCAAAACCAGAGCTTGTGTCACTCCCAGGAGCCCCTTTTGATCCTAAATCCTGAGTGGAACAGATCATTCACAATTACCAAGCGGCGTCTGTGGGCCGATGACCTTCTCTGCTGACCACCTTACACAAGCAGTCTCATTCACAAAACTAAACACAAACCACTGTTTCCTCTTCAGGGATCTGCTGTAAAGAAGAAAGCCCGAGTCTTTCCTTTTTTTTTTTTCTTTTTCCGACCTACACCTGGAGATGTTTAAAGATAATTTGAACGGCACACACCCAAGAGCTCCTGAAGTGTTCTGATATGTAGGGTTGAGTACGGAACCCCACATGAAAGAATTGGTTCAAATTGCACCGAAGTTTCCCATGTCTCACTTTTCCCCTTCTTAAACAGATCACAGTATATCCATTTATTCATAGGCCATGGTTTTCCTCCATGTAGCTGTAACTTCTCCACCCTTCGATTGTTCCTTCGATTACGCCGATAACTATTTCAACATGAACTTCACCCAGCATTTCCAGAGAGGAACCTATTCCAGGCCACTCCACATGCCTGAGAAGTTCAGCCAAAAATACAACTATTGGCTAAAATGTCTCAATCCACAGTTACATGTGTAACTGAAGCTACAACAAGGTTGTAGCTTTAATAATATTTACTGGAAACATGGTTTAAGGAAGGCTGAGTCTAACTACCAAGTTTAAGAGGGGAAAAAGTGACTTTTTACTAGACTGATGTTGATATATTTAAGCGTTAGGAGAAATGTCTTAACTTGGAAAGAAGTATTTGCTCCCCTTGAAGGTCTGCTAAAACGATTGGAAAGTCAATGTCCTTAGACAAAACACTTCCATTTAAGAAAACGTCCCAATAAAACCCCTTCAAAAAGTCAAAAGCTTTAACCATACAAAAACTACCCCACAGAGGAACCAAATTGTTTTCCAAATGAGTATAGCTCTGATCCTTCTTGGCAGGGTCAATATGGGCAATTTAGAGTAGCTAACATGGCTACTGGCATATTTTGGTTAGTTAGGATGAAACCAGAGAACCCAACGGAAACCCAGGTGGAGAAAAGCTTAGGACTGACCAAAGGACACTGGAGCTGTGAAGTGGAAATGATACCCACCTCTCTAATGTGCCACTGTTGCATGTCCAAATTTGTCTAAACATGTCCTCTGCATGTCCTTGGCAGATATGACTTTGGTTCCCTCAGATATCTCCTAAAACATTTCAAATGTCTAAAATTTCCTAGAAAAAAAACTTCCATCTAGCAATCTAAAGTGTTATTTAGTTTCTCCATGTGTGAACAAGCCTGAAATGTTCTACCTAAAATCCTACAACACGTGGTTTATAGTTCAGGAAAAGTTCCCTGTAAAAAAAACTTTTAGAAATTTAACAGCTTTAACCATCCAGAACCCATCAAAGAAACCCATTTTGTAACATTTTGGGCGATACCTTTAGCACTAGTACTTACTGAAAGGATTATGATCTTTGTCCCTTCTTCATCAGCCAGCATTCCCTCTATGACCGGGAATCTTCTGGGGTAGAAATCACCAGTTCCTGCTCCATTTGCGTCATCTTCATCTATGACAGAACTTAAGCTATCTTGGTTGGCTGTATCGTCTTTAATTCTACTCGCGGGCAAAGCCAAGGTGGCTGAGTCAATGAAGGAGTTGACCAAAAGTGCGAGAGTGAAAATGAGCGATGAAGAATTGATCATGATGATGGGAGCTTCTTGATTTCTTCGCAGGAACTGCACCAGATTGGATCTAACCCACAAAGCCTGTGCTTGCAACCTTACTGTCTTATATAGCGTTCAGACTGATTAGAGGAAAGCTGTCTATCAACGTGTTTGAAAGGTGATGTTATAACCTGCCGCGTAATACAACATCTAAGAGAAGAGCATGCCATTGTACATACAAGAGATTATATTTTTGAGTGTTTCTCCCTGGTTTTGTGAATGGTGGGATTATGTTGCTTTCAATTTCTTTGTAAACACACAATGTACCTTTCCAACCATTTTCTTTTCTTCCACGTCAAAGCAAGTTCTCCAGTCTCATGGTATGGGTCAAGGGTCCTGCATTGATCGCACCTTCTGGATAAAGTCTTAGCTGAGTAATAGACAAGGTTGGCAAAAACGCATGCTGTGACTGGAATGAGTTGTCCTCCAGTAATTCACAAAAATACACTGTCCATTATATTGTAATATCATCTTGTACTTTTCAGTCCTTTGGCAAAAACTGAATGGCCTGTAAATTTGTTACAGATTGCACGTTGATACCTCAATAAAAAGACTGGAAAGGCAGATGATCATCAGTAATACTACAAGTTCTCAATTGTGGAAGAAGGTCTAAATGTCTAAGCAGTGTGGCATTGACATTCAGCTGGTCTTCAGTTTATAGGAAAGCATAAGGGGTTTTGCTTATTAATATCAATGAAGCTGTTGCATTGGGGGCAAAAAAGAAATAGGACATGAATAATAGTTATTGAACTCAGCTGAAGTGTTTTTACTTGGAACACTCAGCCTTTATTTTGTGAGTATTTGTGTTGGAGGGAGAAAGCCTCTACTGAAGAACTAAACTAGTCTATGGAGACTTTGGTGTTCCAGGAGCAGTATAACTGAGTTTGGAGCACTCTGTTATTCTAACCTCACTTTCTCTGTTGCCATTCTCCTCTCTGAGATTTCTCACTCTCCCACTGCAACATCCATAAGCATTTTCCCAGCTTCAGCATACGCACCTATTGTGATGTCTTAATAGCGGGGTAAAAAAATCGTCATTTGAAAAGTTCTTTCACTGCATATTTCTTCTGAATCAAATTGATAACATCCCAAACACAAATAATGGTAATATTACAAGGGTTACGTTTTAATGAAATGATTTGTAGGCTCTTAGGGGGGGAAATGATTCTTGGATGGGTAGTGGTTCTAGTTTTATAAAGGGTTTCTTCTTGGGACAATTTATTGCAAGGAAAACCCTCTGTTATTAGTTTCTACATGGAACCTTTAATGGTTCCTCCAGAGATATGAGCTGAAGAAACGTTTAGGGTACTGGATGCATTCTTATGTTATGTCGTGCTGACAATATCAATGTGTTGAAGCACTTTGGATGTCTGCATCGCAATGCAGAAAGGGGGAGAAGCACTAGGTTGCTTTTCTGTGGGACGCTAACTGCACATCATACCTACTTACAGTGCTGTGCATGAAGCAGCCTTCAGGAGCTGTGTCTGATTGCCTGAAAACCTTGAACTGACACATTCTGTGGGTTTTTATCAACAGTTTAAGAGCAATATTGTTCCAAATACATCTTGGCATGCTGACCGAGAACAGAGACATATGAACCAAGCCTTCTAACCAAGTAATACCCTGTCCACATAGACTGATCAGCCATAACATTAAAACTACTGACAAGTGAAGTGAATAGCACTGATTATCTCATTACAATGGCAGTTGTGAAGGGGTGGGATATAATAGGCTGCAAGTGAACAGTCAGTTCTCGAAGTTGAAGTGGTCGAAAGAGGAAAAATGAGAAAAGGAAAAGGATCTGAGCAACTTGAGCAACAGGAGCCAAATTGTGATGGCTAAACGACTGGAACAGAGCATCTCCAAAACAGCAGGTCTTGTGGGGTGTTTCCGGGATGCGGTGGATAGTACCTACCAAAAGTCTTCCAAGAAAGGACACATGGTGAACCAGTGACAGGGTCATGGGTACTCAAGGTTCATTGATGTGCATGGGGGTGAAGGCTAGCCTATCTGGTCCGAGCCCAGAGAAGAGCTACTGTAGCACAAATCGCTGACAAAGTTCATGCTGTCTATGACAGACATCTGTCAGAACACACGGTGAATCATCGCTTGCTGCATACAGGGCTGCGTTTATGCAGACCTGTCAGAGGCCTACAGAATTTCTGGCAAGTACTGGTTGTGTACTACATGTGACAACAATCTTCTGTATTCTTCATATGTCTGGGCTGTGACAGGGTAGGGTGGCAATCAGGAAGCCTTTTCTTACAAAGTAAAACACCCAAGCCTGGCTACATTTTGCAAAAACCTACACAGAGTCTGCCAAAAGCTTGTGGGAAAATGTTATGGTCTGATGAGACCAAGGTTGAACGTTTTGGCCATAATTCCAAAAGATATGTTTGGCACAAAAACAACACTGTGCATTACCAAAAGAACGCCATACCCACAGTAAAAGCATGGTGGTGGCAGCATTATGCTTTGGGGCTGTTTTTCTTCAGCTGGAACTGACGCTTTAGTCAGGGTGGAGGGAGTTATGAACAGTTCCAAGTATCAGTCAATTCTGGCATGTCTCGATTAAAAAGCTAAAGATGAAGAGGAATTTCACCTTTCAATGCACCGAAGCATACCTCCAGCTCAATATAAGAATGGCTTTACCAGAAGAAGATCAGAGTTTTGGAATGGCCCAGCCAGAGCCCAGACCTGAATCCAGTTGAAAATCTGTGGGGTGACCTGAAGAGGGCTGTGCACAGGACATGCCCTCACAATGTGACCGATATGGAGGGCTTTTGCAAGGAAGAGTGGGCAAAGATCGCCAAGTCAAAATGTGCCAAGCTGATAGACTCAGACTGAATGCTGTCGTAAAATCAAAATGTGCTTCAACAAAGTATTAGTTTGAGGGTGTGCATATGTAGGCAACCACATTTTTATACGATTTTTTTGCCAAAAAAAAAAATTCAGTTTCTTTTTCAATTGAATTCTACAGATTATAGGTCATATTAGAGGTGGACAAAGTTCTGAACTTATTCATCTTGGTCTCATTTTTTTTACCTCACAAAAACCTGGCATTATAACAGGGGTGTGTAGACTTTTTACCTCCACTATATATGCCTTGTTTGGCTGATGTGAAAGTCAGTAGGCTTGTTATAATTGATTGGCTGGCTGATAGAGAACCATGTAAGTGATCAACATTCACCAGAACAAGTTTGTCTTGCTAGGATAACATGGACGTCTCTCTTATTTTTATTTATAAAAGTTGAAACCCAACAGTATTCCACAGGACTACCCCTGAAATGGTCTCAAAAGAAGTACCATGTAAAATATCATTGTTCACTTTAAATTCAGTTCTTTTTAATTCCCCAAAAATGGCGTGTTACACATTATCTTCAATCTCTGGCTAGCTCTCTTTGTTCCAGATGTGGAATCAAGTGCGTCATGTTATGCATGACCAGATCTCCAAGAAGTTGTCCTGGATATGTAATACATATATTATAGATTTAAAGGACCAACATTTTCCATTCCAACTTTGAGACAATTTCAGTCCTCTGTACTTTAGCAGGGAGGTGGTGCAGCCTATAACTTATGATACAAGAGTATCGTCATCGTTATCATCACCACTACCACCACTGTATTTCCATCTCTTTAAGTTTGAAACTATTTGTGATAAACAGGAGGTTAGTAGGATGTGCTCCAAGTTGAATTACCTTGAGGTACACGCTGTTCAGTTGACACTGTGATTCCTGCCAGTGTGTCAGTACAAGTCAACATTGTTATTGTTTTTCACGTCCCAGGTCCAAAAACGAAGATGAGGCTAGTCAAATTGCTAAAGGTTCTTGATCAGCTTGTGAGTACTGGTTAACAAGCTTATCTATGTTATCCTGGCAAAGGAACACCTTGTGCTGGTCAGTTTTGATTTGCCAGACGAGCCCTGGCCCTTCAGCTCACTCATATTTGCCATGAAGCTTAGACTTGTCCTGGGTGGTGGAGCTCCATTGTTGCCTACACTAGTCTAAGTTCAGCTAATTGCTACCTATTGCCTAACTAGGTATTTCTTTGAAAGGGCCCACTATTTGAATGAATGTACCAGACTGGCTTTCTTTACTGGGGAACAGGAGCATGGCTGGTACACTGGGTAGTGCTGCCACATCACAGCCAGAAGGTCCTGCATTTGAGTCCTGGGTAGGGTCACCTGGGTCCTCTCTGTGTGGAGATTGCATGTTTCCCCCTGTCTCCATCGGGCGGGGCGTGCGGGTGGGGGTCTCTGGGTTCCTCCCACAGTCCAAAAACATCCATGTAGATACTATAAATTCCCCCGCTGATGAGTGTGAAATACTAACCATACCCGTCATGAATGTAACCACAGTGTAAAAACACAGCAGTGCTGCTGGAGCTTTTAAACACCTCAGTGTCACTGCTGGACTGAAAATAGTCCACCAACCAAAAATGT
>JAOVVH010000020.1:17279165-17293068 GCA_028566435.1 Scorpiodoras heckelii
ATTAGGTTAATTGGTGTCTCTAAAGTCCCCCTAGTGTGTGTGTGTGTATGAGTATATGAGTGTGTGTGCCCTACAATGGATTGGTGCCCTGTCTAGGGTTGATCCTGATCCTGATCCTGGCACCGGCTCTCCCGCGACCCTGGGGACAGGAATAAGCGGGTAAGAAGATGAATGAATGAATGAATGATGAGTCCTCACTTCGACAGCACAAGTACAGATTTTATTCTACAACACAATTACCTCCATGGTCTACTGAGAGAAGTGTAGCAACAGTGAGCAGATCTGAAGTCGTGCTTTCATGTTTACCAGGTTGCCAGATCCAAATCTTACATGCAGATGTTTGTTCTAGCTCCAGTTCTCAGATCAGGTCCTACAAGTTCTCAGGTTTTCTAACATACTTTCCTTCATACCACTGTAAAGGAAGGTCACACAGGCTACGGAATGTAACTCTGCTGGAGTTTGGTGAGGGCATGCAATGTGCAGGAATGGCGGATGATGCAATGGAAAGGGGGGAAAAAAAGGAAGGGTAGAAGGAAGGAAAAAAATAAATTAAAAAATAAAGGAAATGCATGAAGTCTGAGTGTTTCTGACTGTTTGTTGTGCATGCACAGGCGTCGCTCACGTGTCGCGTGTGCTTCTGTGTGTGTGTGTGTGTGTGAGTGTATGCATGCGTGTGTGTGTGTGTGTGTGTTTTCATGATTACAAGCTCGAGGGAGTAGAGTCAGTCAGCGCTGTGTAGGAATAATCGGTCCGAGCTCACGACTCCTCCATTTGCGCACCTCCGCCATGGCGAGTGTTTCATCGATCGCACGATCTCCTCAGGTAAACTCTTCGTCCTTATCATCATCATCATCATCATCATCATCATCATCAACGACGTGACACGTTTTTTTTACCGCACGTTTCACGTTTTGTTTACAGCGAATAGCGGATTAGTGGGATGTGGCGTTTCCCAGCAGCGTCTTGTGCAGACCGGATCCGGGATTAATGTCAGCGCTTTTGGTCCTGCGTGTTAAAGGACATTTTTCTTACACTGTATTTGGAAATCCAGGTTCTCCTCATGCATTCTGCACAATATAGATAGGATAGCTACCATGCTTTCTAATAATAAACTCAGCTGGGCGGAGATGGAGCCATAGATAACCCGTTAAAAATAGACACGTGGACTACTACCATGCACCACTTTTTTCATTTTTTTCCCAGAGACGTTAGGTCAGGTTTTATAACAGGCTGCTTTAAAAAAAGTATGCATGCATTTGAACATATGATCTATGCATTATTCTGTGCATTAATATACATATATTTCTATGCACTTACCCTTGTTTTAATTATCATTTTAATTTTATTATCACTGTCCTTAATTCATGTGCTCTGAAAGGGCCCTGATGAGGATGTTAGGGTTGAAACAAACCATGTGTGCATGTGCATGTGCATGTTTATGTGTATGTGTATGTGTGTACAAGACTCATCCCTCATACACTCAGAATAAGAGGGACGTGTGATTTTAGTTACTTTAGACTTTACACAAGATGGTTAATTAAGAGAGGGGAAAACAAAACCCCACAAAAAACGTTTAGAAAGAGAGGATCGAAAATCAAGATCATCACTGTATGCAAACGTGGTGAGCAGAAAAGCATCTCAGGACATGTAGCATGTGGTCCCGGTATAGCTCTGTGTCTGTGTTTCTTTCTCTTTCATCTGCTCTGAAAGTGCCCTGATGAGGATGTTAGGGTTGAAACAAACCATGTGTGCATGTGTATGTGTATGTGTATGTGTATACAAGACTCATCCCTCATACACTCAGAATAAGAGGGACGTGTGATTTTAGTTACTTTAGACTTTACACAGGATGGTTAATTAAGAGAGGAAAAAAAAAACAACCCAAAAAACGTTCAGAAAGAGAGGATCGAAAATCAAGATCATCACTGTATGCAAACGTGGTGAGCAGAAAAGCATCTCAGGACATGTAGCATGTGATCCCGGTATAGCTCTGTGTCTGTGTTTCTTTCTCTTTCGCTGTCTCTCTCTCACACACATGCACATTTGCACACACATACATGCTTCAGATCTTACCGGTGAACTCTAACACATTAGTAGCCTACAAGTGTAGGTCTGTACTGTCGTTCTTAGCCGAATGTTTGGCTGCACTGTATAGAAAAGAGAGTCCACAGTTACGAGATTTGATCTATTTCCTCATGCTCTGACTGGATGTGCTTGTTTCTCAAATTTTTCTTTCACTTTTTTGACCCGACTCGCCCAGACTCGTTTTATTTCCTCAGTAAGCTTACATAGAAATGTAAATAGCTATGCGCAAGGTGGGCCGTCTCAGAGTACTTTCCGTTTCGCCTGTCCACACGGCGGATTGTGATTTCAGATTTTTCCACTCTGGAACTGGGTTTCATAGGAGTGCGATTGTCGTACTACGTTACCATCCTGACTGGATGTAGCCATGTTACAAGAATAACACTGTTTAAATAGGCTACAGTATGCAAGGAATCCGACATGTGACACGGCTTTAATTTTCCAGTTCCTTACAGGGAAACTATGTGGTTTTCAGACTTTCATGTATCAAATGATTTATGATATTGTTCCCCCTACATGTATTTTCATGTATGATTCACTGTTATTACATTTTTATGCATTCACAGAATAACAAGAACTATGTGCAAACATATATGAAACACATAACACCACATTTCATATTTACATGTAAGAAACCACATCCAAGGGAGCTGCATGTGGGAATGAAGTACTATAGTAAACCCATGAACGTATTATAGTGATAATGAAGTATACTAACCTTTACAATATTATAGTGAGCTTGTAATATTGTACAGCATGAAGTATCTTAGTCAAGCCAGGGCAGTATTATGGTGAGTATAAAGTAATATAGTAAAGTTGTGATAATAAATTTGGTAGTATTATAATAAATATATGAAGAGCAGTAGAGAAGTCATGTCAGTATAGTACTAACTATGAAACACCATACTTTCCCATGGTGGCATTACAATGAACATGAAGTACTATAGCAAAACTATGGTAGCATTATAGAGAGGATGCAGTACTTCATTAAAGCCATGGCAATATTATAGTGACTATGATGTAACACTGGTAAGCAGAAAGTACTATAGTAAATCATTATAGTGACTCTGAAGTGCCGTAGTAAGACTATGGCTGTATTATTGTGAGTATGAAGCACTATAGTAAAGCCATGGTTGTATCATTTTGAGCATGAAGTCCTATTGCAAAACTATGATAGTATTAAAGTTACTGTGAAGTACTTTAGTAAATCCATTGCAGTATTATAGTAAGCATGAAATACTATAATTAATCTTTAGCAGAAAAACAGTGAACATGAAGTAATATAGTAAAACCTTTGTAGTATTAATATTACTATGATATACAAACCTCATTTCCAGAAATGTTGGGACACTTTGTAAAAATGCAATAAAACTGAAATCTGTAGTTTCTTGATTCACTTGATGCTTTATTTAACAGACAAAAAGAAAAGATTTTCAGTGTTTTCAATGACAAACTTAATTCTATTTGTTGGATATAAACAAATTTAGAAATTGATGCCTGCTGCCCAGAAACTCCATGTGTATTTCAGAGTTACAACAGCGTAACTTGACGGGCCTGCCTACAGTCCAGGTCTGTGTCCTATTGAAAATGTATGGAGAATCATGAAGAGGAGAATCGGACAACAGTGACCATGGACTGTTGAGCAGCTCAAGTCTTGTACGCTGCAAAAACGGACAAACATTTCACTTGCAAAACTGCAACAGTTGGAATCTTCAATTTCCAAACAATTAAGAAGTATAATTAAAAGAATACGTGATGTGACCCAGTCGTAAACACGCCTCTGTCTTAACTTTTTTTTAAATGTGTTACAAATGACAGCTTTCACTTTTTTTGCATTTTAAGAGAGGAATTGGATTTGTACTCTAATTAATCCATGTTGTCGTGAGCATGAAGTAATATAGTAAACCAAGAGCTTTACATTAACCTCAACAATGCCGGCTTACCTCGTTTGCTTTGTGAATTCATGAAGGAGAACATGAGAGGTGTGTGGCCCTAATCCGGCTGTTTGTTGTGAACAATGAAAGTACTTTTCAGCGCCTTAGCCATCTCTGATAATCTGATATGCATTCCTGCAAAAAAAAAAAACCCAAAACAAAACAAAAAAAAAAACCCTCACATGTATAAGAAGACCATACGTGCAAGACCATTCATATCCAAACACAAGGTTATAGCTTTAGTTCTGGGGAAAGAGTTTTAATCCCAGAAGCAATGCATCAGGAAATAAGCTACCGTCTCATTAGCCAAGATCAATACAAATCATATATTGCACATTATAACTTAGATCGTGTTATCAGTCGGTCCCCAAATAAAATTCAGTCATTTTAGTAAATCCTCTGACTCAGCATGTTTATTAGCATGGGTTTTGTGTTTGTCTCACAGCATGGAGATTGGGAGGTACACACGCTAGTGTGCTAATTAATGTGCTAATCAACTGCTTTTTATTGTCTCTTAGATGATTGGTAAAACTGCCACTGCTTTAATATAATAGTGTAATATATTAACTGTAATTCTAATACATGTCTACATTATGCTTCATGCTCGCTGCTATGGTTTTACTATGGAGTAGCATTACCTGTTTGGTATTTCATGCTAATACAGTAAACATGGTTTTACTCTAGTACGTCGTGCTTGCTATATTACTGATATGGCGATACTATGGTAGAATATTTCACATTAACTGTATTAAAACCATGTTTATACTACAGTATAATGTCTTTATTCTAACAATCTGTGGTAACTAATACTACCATGATACTTCCTGGTCACTGTAAAATGGCTGTTGCTTTACTGTGGTACACTGCTACAGCCTTGCTATAATACTTCATGCTAACTATAACATTAACCCGGTTTTACTGTAATACAGTATATGATGGTCACTTGAATACTACACGAATCTACTGTTGTACATTATGAGAACTGTTATGTCTACTACCAAGACGTTACTGTGGTACTTAACATGTACCGTACAATAAGGGTACTGTGGCTTTACTTTGATATCATGCTAATAGTAGTACTAACATGAGTTTACTTTAGTACTTCATGGTAACTGTAATACCACAGTTGTTATACTGTATATGTTAGTTTTTTAATTAGTTCTACTATCCTGGTATAACTAATACATCATGGTAACTCTAATACTACCGTGGTGCTACATTACACTAATACTACTATCACATACGGTGTTGCGCAAAAGTATTAGACACCGTATTGTTTTTCGGTACAACTTTTGTTATTGATGGTTTTTTCTTAGTTTTTTGAGTAAGAACTGATAGTTTTCCAACAGAAGATTAAATGCTACACAGAAATGTTTGAACGTCAGTAATAAAAGCAACACATTACGTAACAGACCACATTTCAGGCAAAAAACGTAATGAAGGCTGCTGGGTTTTACATGCAAAAACTTAAAGGCTAATTTCCTTATAAAACTGCACACACTGTACCTAGGAACACTGTTTAAGAAAAAGGCACCAAATATCTACTCTTATTGTTTACTACACTTTATAGTGTTTTCTATCTTCATTATTTCCGAAGGCATCTTTGCTTTACAGCGAGTCTTTGCATGTGTCTAAGACTTCTGCTTTGTACTGTACAGTAATTAGGTGGTAAGTTTTACTGAGTGTCTTGGAGAATCTGCCACAGCTCTTCTGGAGACTTTGACTGTCACACTTACTTCTTTTTTTTTTTTTTTGCAGTAAAACCCAGCAGCCTTCTTTATGTTTTTTGCCAACATTTCTGTGTAGCATTTAATTTTCTGTTGGAAAAGTAACGTTTAGAAATATAACATATTTTTGTACCGACTCAATAATGCAGAAATAAAACCCCTCAGTAACAAAAGTTGTACCTAAAATCTAAATTTTACACAGAACTGTACAGTACGTCATAGTAACTAGATATGCTATTATAGTACTGTAATACTACATTATTTTACTGTGTCACTTTATAGTATATAGTATAGTACTTTATCTATAACACATCATGGTTACTGGAAGACTATCATAGTTTTACGAAGATGCATCACACTATCTATAATACTGCAATGAACTCACTACATCTTTTAATGGTAACTATACATATAATCAATAGTACCTGTAATATCACAGTTTTTATTGTAGTATATTAGTAGTACTTTATGGTACTGTATGTTATATAACTATAATGCTAACACGTCTTTAATAAAGGACTTCGTAGTAGCTGTAAATTCCTAAGGTTTTACTATAGTACAAGAGTATTTTGATGACAATATTTTGATGACTTTCGCTTTCCTTCTTTTCAGGTCCAAGATGGAAATTCCTCATGTGATGAAGTGGCAAGCTTTAAGGTAATGTCTCTAATCTAATCCATGCTTTCGTGCTTTCATAACAGCTGTTTCAGAGACATTGCACTAAGCTTGGGAACACAGCGCATGGGTTGTGTGTAGGATGGCACCTAACCCCCAGCTGCTCCTCGGGCGCCTTGGACGAGACTGCCCACCGCCCCGGGCTAGTGTGTGCTCACTTCACTAATGTGTGTAAATGTGTGTGTTTCACTGCACGGATGGGTAAAATGCGGAGGACAGATTCCTCTGTGTGCACAGAACAGTGGTCCAATACTTCACGTTCACGTTTACGTTAGTCTTCACGTTAGTTCAGCACTTGCCTACAGTGAGAAATCCACAGGCAGCATTTTAACATCTCTTTGGTGGTAATTCTGCTGTTCAGCTTCCTTCTGCCGTCTGTTTTTGGTTCATGAGCTTGTCACGGCATTTCTACCACAGCCATATTGTCAGAGAGGCCTCTCAGAGATCCTTTAAGGGGCTGGGATTTTGTATAGAGATTTTTTGAGATCTTTTAAGGGGCAGGTATAGCTGTAAAGTATGCATAGTGACACCCCAGTGCCCTGGGGGATTGAGCTGACTCTCCTGACTCTCACGAGATAAAAGTGCTGGGTTGAGTGAAGTCGTGTTCTATAAGCGATTTCTATAAGCCCTCATAAGTCACTCAGACATCTCGCTGTTTTTTTTTTGTTTTTTTCGCAATGCCTCTTGGACTCAGATAGATGATTACGAGGCAGGAAGCTGAAATGCTAGTCTCAGTATTCACAAGGTTTGTGCGGATGTGGACGTTCCCCACATCTGTTTTTGATTTTGTGAATGGTTGGTGTGTGCACGTATTGACCCAGATATATTTGAAGCATAAATTTGTGTGTAATTTGGTGTACAATGAGGGAAGTCACTTTTGTTCATGTTATTTTAATATACTTGCAGTACATACTATATTCCACTTTACCTTGCTAATGTGTTTCAGGCTGATTCGACTACCAAGATCACAATTGTCACATAAATATGTGTGTGTGTGCGTGTGTGTGTATATACTGTGCAAAAGTCTTAGGCACTCTGTTGTTTTTAGGTACAACTTTTGTTGTTGATTATTGATGGGGTTTTTTTTGTTCTGCATTACGATATGAGTCAGTACAAAATGATTTTATATTTCCCAAAAATTTTTTATGTTACACAGAAATGTTTATACGTCAGTAATGAAAGCAGCACATTACATAACAGACCACTTTTCAGACAAAAACCGTAACGAAGGCTGCTGGGTTTTACTGCAAAAAAAGAAGCAAGTGTGACAGTCAAAGTCTCCAGAAGAGCTGTGGCAGATTCTCCAAGACGCTCAGTGAAACTTAGCAGCTAATTACTGTACAGTACGATGCAGAAGTCTTAGGCACATGCAAAGACTCGCTGTAAAGCAAAGACGCCTTTGTTTCTAGATAAAAGAAAACACAGTAAAGTGCAGTAAACAGTAATAAACTAAAGGAAGTCCAAGAAAAAAACAACATGATACGACTGTCAGACAGATTGACCTATCAGACTCGACTGTGTAAATTCTTACGCAACGCTCAAATAGAAAAAGCTACAGAGCCAAAGCAAAGTCGTTAAACAATCCCTGTCAGTGCAACTGGTTTGATAGATGCAGGTGGAACAATGAACAATAAACTTCAGAGAACAATAAACAATGAAATGCTCCTCATTCGGCTCTGTTCTTAAACGCCGTCCAAACTCATCCTCTCCCTTATTGAAGAGATTTCTTTATTTATCATTAACATAATACTGCGTGAAGTTAAACACATTCTGCTAGTGAGGCAAACACGACTTCAGAGACGTTTTGTGGCAAATATTTAACCTATTAAACTGATCTTAAGGTTAGGTTTAAGACCTGCATTATTTGTCTTTGTGTGCGAAAAGGGCTGTGTCTGGAACCGCCGGCAATCACCAGTGTCGGCTGGTGATAATCATTTCACGTGATAGACGTGTAACACTGCCTCAAGTAACGTCAGAATTCAATGCTGGGGCCTCAACGAACATCAGCGTGAAGATTTTGCAGCTTTCCCGCCAAGATCCCCTGGGGGACCTATCAAGAATTTACTGCTATACCAGTTTTTCTGGTACCTTAGTGTATATCATTCAACACACTGCTCTTTTCTTCTTTTAAGAAATATGAGTACATTACACAGGTCAGTATTCAGCCAGTTAGGACAGAACATGCGGTTCATTTGGGCCTCTGCTTTTAATTATCTGTAATTATGAGATGAAGTAGTCATGTCACCGCGAGTATGTGAGGGAAAGCTTAATTGCCTCATTAGTGACCTGATGGAACATGTCCAGTACAGAAAAGCACAGCCCTTGTTATACTTTCGACATCCTGCCTTTAAATCAAGCGACCACACGTGAATTACGGGTCTGAATTCACCATTTGCGCCCACTGTTTATGGTGAACAGTGACATCTCTTCCTGTGTTCCTCTGAATGCCGGTTTCAACCGGATTACCTCCATGTCTATCAATTATAATGTGAAACAAAACTCAGCAAAAAGTGCAAATGTGCCTAGAAACGATTTCTTTAGTTTTAAGTTACTCAACCTCTTATTTTGCATTTCATACGCCGTTCGAAAACGCACGTTTGCTGTGGTTGTGGTATTACTGCAACTGCAAAACGCCATGGTGGCATTCTTTACATACCGGTAACCATTAAGGAAATTTCGGCCTTACGCGTGAAAAGGAAAAACATGCACAATATCCCAAAGTCAGTGAGCAGACAAAGCGGCATCTGTTTCCCTATTACAGGTCTAACTGTATGCTGGTTGTTTTGCTTCACTGGGTAGCCAAAAAACGATCATGAGCCATGACTTACTGGATTTGGTGTATTTAGAGCGAGACGGTCGGTTAAATACCGCCAGCTTTAGAGTAGTAATTAAAGCTATGTTTAAATTTATTTAACTGAGTGCTTAAATGCAAGCAGACTGACGAACAATAAAATAAAAGCGTAATTGTTCGTGTCACAGACAGAGAGTTTCTATCAGTTATGATTTCATGTAGTCTTTGACTACAATGTGCTGGTTATTAATACAGGATGCTGGGTTTGAGGTTGTATATCGATTATCAACGTTGTTCTCCACGTATAAGACGCCCGTGGACCTGTTTCAGCACAGACACGGAAAAAGAAGCAGAAATGGCGTAATAAAAATACAAGCAGCGACCAGCGGGGTCCAAGCACCGTTTTATAAAAATCGGTGTATAGAGCAGGTTTCAGGTGACATACTAATACATGTACATACGATGTGGAATCTGTGACACGACAAGTACTGTTGATATCCTAGCAGGTTTGGGGACAGGTGGCAGAATGTTAGTGTTAGTGTTATTCTCTAATTATCCTGTTATACTAAGCAGGGATGACCACCAGATACTGACGTGCACTGATGTGATGTGATGTGATTGTTTTTCTGGGCTCCTTTCTTTCAGGCAGCAGACACAGTGATCCAGATGTGCCAGAGCCCTAAACCCAAACCTGACCCCAGGAACCTGTCCTTCGGGACCGTGTTCACAGACCACATGCTGCTGATCGAGTGGAGCCGTGAAGGGGGCTGGGAAAAACCTCGCATTCAGCCGTTTGGAAACCTGAGCCTTCATCCCGCCTGTTCCGCCCTGCATTATGCCGTGCAGGTGTGTGATCTCACAACACACACACACACACAGACACACACACACACACACACATACATATACACATGGACAGTTTATATAACACAGTCCCCTCTAAAAGTGCTGGAACCGCAAGGTCAATTCTTTTTCTTTTTGCTCTACACTGACGACATTTGGGTGTATGATCCAAACATTATTATGAAATAATGGATAAGAAGTTCAGCTTTCATTTCATGTGTTTAACAGTTTGGTCTTAGACCATTAAATATTTAGGCGAGCAGAAATACTGGAACTGATAGCCTTAAAATAAATAACACTTGATACATGTGGCTTGCAATAACTGTTTCAGTCCAGCATTTTTATTTCGCGATGCCTTTCCAGGCTTCTACTGCAGCTTCTATCAGTTATTGTTTGTTTTGGGGGGCGTCTCCCATCAGTCTGTACTTCAGAAGGTGAAATGTATGCTTAATTAAGTTAGAGGCAGGTGGCCAGTCGAAAACCTTCCACGTTTTTCCCCCTGATGAAGTCCTTTATTGTGTTCACAGTGTGCTTTGGAAGAATTTCTCTCTAATGTTTCTGTAGACTTCCAAGCAGCCATCCAAGCCCCAAACCATGACACAACCTCAACCATGCTTGACCCATGAGCTTGTATGTTTTGAATCGTGATCAGATCCTTTCTTTCTCCAAACTTTCTCCTTTCTGTCATTTTTTTTTTTTCATCTTGGTCCCAGAACTTTTCCCACTCACCTCTGGATTTCTTTGGAAATAAAAGCATGTGGTTTGGCTTCTTATTCAAAAGGATTATATAAAGTTATCAATACGTAATACAAAGTTTAAAAGCCTTCAAGGCCCTAGCATGTACATGTAAAATAAAAATAAAAGTGTAGCTGAAAAAAGAAACAGAAGCCACATATGGATCACGTTCATGAAGGTAAGCACAGGTTTGAAGATACGAGACAAGATACGAGTTAGTTTTTGGTGAAGTGTATCCTCATGTTCCTCGAGTAAGCATCTCAGTCATGTTTATTGTTTATATAGAAATGATTGTGGGGGGGCGTGGCTTTGAGAGGGGCCTCTAAAGTTAGAATTTTGAGGTTCATCCAAAATCACTGACTAAAACGTTAAATAACCGTTAAATAACCGTTAAATAACCGTTTAACTGATGAACCTGAACTTTAAAGTTAAATTTGCATTTCCATCCGACATACACTCGGGATTAGTCTGGTAAAATTCAGTTTTCCCTTCCTGCTAGGATTTTAGCAATGTATATACCGTATCTCTTTAACAAGTCTGTTTTAAGAAAAGAAGTTGTTAGAAACACCCAGCTGTCACCAACAATCAAACCGTGCACTTTGTGTCATATTATTGCAGGCTTTATTTGCAACACACCCAGCGTTTCGTAAAGGCATGTGTGTACTTTGTCCCCGTGCTGTCCGGTGCCCTTGAGCTTGGTGTTTGTCTACCCACACGATGACGTGCATGCTCTGTTTTCTCTGTAGCTGTTCGAGGGCATGAAGGCGTACCGAGGGCAGGATGACCGGCTTCGTCTCTTCAGGCCCATGCTGAACATGGAGCGCATGTTAAAGTCTGCACATAGAGCCTGTCTTCCTGTGAGTGCTTCGTGTCTCTGTCCGTAATTTATCACTTATTACCACTAGAGCGCTGTGGACATCTGCGTTCTGATTGGTCAGAAGATTAATTAATTAATTACATACACAGATGATGTTCCGGTAACACAGACAGCACAGACTGGTTTTTGTCTTGCTCTTACTTAGCCAGACCTGTCTGTGATGAAACTGTGGATTTATTGCTCAATGAAAAAATCCCCCACAACTCTTTATTCCTGTAATAGCATCTCTGTTACACAGTAATAGCTCTTCCAGTCTGACCTGAATGATCTTGCCCTTTAAAGTGGTGAAATAGCCTCGATCCTTGTTCTAGGACATATTACAGAAATCAACGTCATGACCGACTGAGCCAACATCCTCTAAATCAATCCCCTGAATCATCTGTGTTGAATGTCTGCTGTTTATTCTGTGCATATTTTCTACACTGTGTATTCTGTATACCGCGTGTGGTGTTTTATGTCATTTCCTGTTATGTTGCAGGGTTTCGATGGCGCCGAGTTGTTGGAGTGTATCAGAAAGCTGGTTGAAGTGGATCAGGACTGGGTTCCTCGCTCCGACTCGGCGAGTCTCTATATCCGCCCGACCTTACTGGGCACAGAGGTGAGGGAGGAACTCTCCACCCTGTTCTGTTGAATACGGTGTCACTGAAAGGACATCTTCTTGTCTTTTCATGCCAATTCTTAACCATTAGCCAGCTCTCAGTGAGGGAGCGTGAGGGCTTCGTGAGAGACCCCTGAAGTCAGCCAGAACGGCTGTTTGAACTGCAAGACAGCACATCACACTCAAAAGAAAGTGCTGTCTGCCCTCTTCTGCATACCTGAGCTCACAGATAGTGTTGTTGTGATTGACAGGGGACACAGAGTATGCCCCTCCCACACAGAGAACACGGTCAGTTGATGCTCTTTTGGAACTCCTGGCCACAGATGGCTCTTTCATCCTCAAGTTCGAACTCGCAATTTGCTGATGATATAGAGAAAAAAAAGTGGTTTGTGATCTAATGGACCCTTTAGCAGACTTTGATGACTTTCATGTCTGCTTTGTCCATCTGTTTCTGATCTACAGTGTATGTATCTGTAGACGTGTCTTGCTCTTGATAACTCCATAACAGTTCTCCTGGAAGTACAAAGAGTTATGTTTCTACGTTTCTATAAAACAACAGCCAAGCCTGCATACTAACACTTGTCCTGTGTGTGTTTGTGTGTGTGTGTGTTTAGTCTTCATTAGGTGTGAAGAAAGCATCCCGTGCCTTACTCTTTGTGATCCTCAGTCCTGTTGGCTCGTACTTCAGCACAGGCAACAAGTCTGTGTCTCTGTGGGCCGACTCCAAGTATATCAGGGCCTGGAAAGGAGGGACGGGAGACTGCAAAATGGGAGGGTGAGAACACACACACACACACACACACACACACACACACACACACACACACACACGGAAGAAGCTCTAAACACAAGTAAAGACATAGCTGGTTGTCTCTAATGTGTTGTTTGTACGAGTGCCAAGTGATGATTCATTTCTCATTTCCCAACCCTCAGTAGGAATGAACGAAAGAGTGTCACAATCCACTGCTCCAAATCAAACCCCAGACCAGTGTTAAAGCTGGAAGAAATTATTCACAGCAACTAGAAAACTAACGAGAAACTAAAAAAATACAGAATGAGGAACGAAGTCCCCCCCCTACCCGCCCAAGAGTCAATTCTTTGAATCAAGTGTCGACTCTGAAGCTTTGAATTCTGCCCCTGAAACTGATTCTACATTGTAGAGCACACTGCTGCGCTTCCTGATCAGAAGGTGGTGAGACACATAACCAGAGTATGGATATACACATATACAGAGAAGGAGTCTCCTGTGTTAGCACTTTGTAACTTTATAGATTTCTGAGGAAACAGAGGAGTTTACGCTTTTTTGAGGTTTCTCAGGAACATGAGAAGGAAAGAAAGAACCTGTGAGGGGAGAAAAAAGTCAAACAATGAAACAAAGTGCACACAGTAGAAAAAAATCAAAGAAACAAAGAAGTGAGAAATTAAGGATGGAAGTAAAGAAGGAAAGGAAGAATGAACTGAGAAAGAAAGAGGAAGAAAGAAAGAATGAACCTGTGAAGGGAAAAACAATCAAACACTGAAACAAAGAAGTTACAAAAGAAGGAAAGAAAGAAAGAAAGAAAGAAAGAAAGAAAGAAAGAAAGAAAGAACATGTGATGGGAGAAAAAAATTGAACAATGAAACAAAGAAGTGATAAAGGAA
>JAOVVH010000020.1:17385395-17397168 GCA_028566435.1 Scorpiodoras heckelii
TCTCTCTCTCTCTCTCACACACACACACACACACACACACACACACACACACACACACACACACACACACACACACGATATCTTTTAGAAAGTCATTTGTTTATATACAGAGCAGAGAATTTCAACACAGTCACAGAGGCAATAAAAACTGAACCAGGTTTTTCGGCTGCGTCCCAATCCTCATCGTAGTGCACTAAAAATAATGTGTGTTTTTTTTTCCACAGTAAATGATGTGCGATTTAATTGGTAATGAGCGGAAATCAGCGGTTGGGCCGCTTGCACATGACAGAAGATGAGATTCATGTATTTGACAGATCACATTTAAATAACAATCTACATTTTCCTGACTGATCCAGTCTCTCAGGTCTTGACCTGTCTCAAACACACACACACACACACACACACACACACACACACACACCTCCCCAGTGCACTGTGGGTTAAATGCGTCACCTAGTGCTATATGTCAGGTGCGAAAGGAGGCTGTTTGAAATGTATGTTTTGTACATTGTCAGACATTTTTTTGTTTTTTTTTTTGATAAGAGGAAGACAGGGGCTGTGGCTGAAGCCTCATTAGCATATCAAAGAGGCAGCCACGGCGGGCTAATGGTAATTACACCGGCCAACAATTGATGCTCGCTGGTTGGATCATAACAACAAAAAAATTAAGGGTTTTGTGTGTATGTGTATGTGTGTGCGTGTGTGTGTGTGTGTGTGTCTGTGTGTGTGTGTGTGTGTGTGTGTAAGAGGATGGGGTTGGAATTGGCCAGGGCTTTCAGGTTATGTTAATACAGCTCATCTATTTAATTAGCACTGCAGTGTGTGTCTTATTTTACTGTGTGTGTGTGTTTTGGAAGGAGGAGGTTTCTGGAACGGACAGTCCGTAACGAGCGCCACAGTCCACTGTCGGCTATTCTTTGATGGTCCTCCTGATCCCGCCCTCTTCCTCTCTACCTCGGGATTCGTACGATATGTAGTTAGTCCTAGAATCTTCCAGATCTAAGACCTAATTCTATTTGTAAAATCTTGTAGTTTTAAAATCCTCTACTTCAAGCATCTGCTAGTTCTTGAAACCGTCTAGTCCTAGTGTCTTCTAGTTGTACCCTTTTCTACTTTTTTTTTATTTTCTACATTGAGAATTGTCTAAAATGTTCTAGTTCTGGGAAGCTTCTAGTTCTAAAAACTTCTATTTGTAGAATTTTCTACTTTTATATTCTAGTCGCAGAATGCTCTTGTTTGTAAATATTGTAATTCTAGATTTGAGCTCTAGTTGAATCTTTTAAAGTATGTCTTGTAGTTAGTTCTAGAATCTTCTAGCTCTAAAATCCAATTCTGGTTGTAGAATCTTGTAGTTCTGCAAACCTCTTGTTCAAGCATCTCCTAGTTCTTGGAACTAATTCTAGAATCTTCTTCTTGTGTACAAATTTTCTAGTTTTTTTTTATCTTCTATTTCAAGAATTGTCTGGTTCTGAAATGTTCTAGTCCTTGGAACCTTCTAGTTCTAGAAACTTGTATTTGTAGAAATTTCTAAGTTGTATAATCTAGTTCCAGAATCTTCTTGTTTTAAAATCTTATGATTCTAGGTGTGAACCCTAATTGGATCTTTTAAAGTGTGTCTTTGTAGATAGTTCTAGAATATTCTCGTTCTGAATTCTAATTCTAGTCGTGCAATCTTGTAGTTCCAGAATCCTCTGGTTCAAGGATCTCCTAGTTCTTGAAACCATCTAGTTCTAGACTCTTCTAGCTGTACAATTTTCTAGTTTTTTAATCTTCTACTTCAAGAATTGTCTAGTTCTGAAATGTTCTAGTTCTTGGAATGAAGTCATTCTCGGAAAGCAGAGCCCGGCAAAAACTTTGTCTCCAAGCCAACTGCTTAAAAAATCTTCAGCTAGCGATGTAAACAGAGATGCCATAATGGATGATGACGTTTCTTGCCAGTGGAAAGGAGGAATCCGTCAGTCCGGTGGAGCCAGACTGGGCTGGTTTGAGTATTCAAGTAACTGCTGTTAGTTTGGGATTTTAACAGTTTATTCATACAGTTTTGTGGGTGGAAATGCCTTGTCGATGGGAAAGGTTAGAGAAGAACGGACTGACTGGGTCGAGCTGACAGGAAGGCTACGTTAACTCAAATAACCACTCTTTGCAACCGTGGTGAACAGAAAAGCATCTCAGAACTCATCTCAGGTAGCAGACGATCGCGTCAAGTTCCGCTCCTGTCTACAGAAGAGTGGACAAATGTATATATTAGAAGTTGATATGATTTCAATACGGTAGTGCCTCGATACGATCGATCAATATGTTTACGATAGTGCAAAAGTAAGTGCTGTGCTCAATCAGTTTTTCCATTTCCAGTTGATTAACATTATGTCTACATTGTAAATGCCTAATAATTGAAACATAATTATAAGCACATGGCCCAACTTTCACTGCCCTGTCTGTTCGTGGTACAGAGTTACGCAGCTCTCTGTATCCCTGTATGTGTTTTTGTATCCTGCGCCCTCCAGTGCTGAATATGGACTTCCCTGTCGCCATGGTAATTTCTTTAGCCAGGATTAAATCATTGAAGGAAAAGCTGCCTGAATGCTGCATCTGTATATGTGTGTGTGTGTGTGTGTGCAGTGTTAGTGCTGGTATATTTATTGTAGCCAGGTCCAGAAGTTACCTTTCCAAACGTATGGAGGTTTTAAATGTTTATTAAATCTCACGTAGCTAATTTATGATGACTAGCCAACTTAATTGCACCAAGTGTTGAATGTATCGTACTAAATGTATCGTATCGAATGTTATGGTACGTCACATCATTACCGCCCTAATGTGTGTGTGTGTGTGTATGTGTGTGTGTGTGTGTGTGTGTGTGTGTGTGTGTGTGCAAAGGTGAGATGAGGGTATTGGAGTATTCCAGTACCTGAGCGAAGCTGAGAGTGTGTGTGATTGTGTTTGTAATGACAGAGCGAGGCTCAGAGTGATAGACTTGTGATGGGTCAATTTCAGTGAGGTGAGTGGGACGGGAAATTACGGGAAGAGCTGACGATCACACAGAGCTATTTGACTCCTTGTATATGTCTGTATGCCAGTGTGTGAGAGCGATCAGACTGTGTTTATCATATAAATCATCTCTGTATTACCTTCCACTGGAAAAAAAAGTGTGTTTTTTTTTATACGGATGTACAATCCGGCTGCTGAACCGTTTCGGATAAGTATCTTTAAGCGAAAACGTGTGCGTAGATCGACGGTGAACTTTACAACATGGATTTGCACTCAAATAAAGTCTGTGCGGCAAAAGTTTTTTGTTGTGTTTTTTTTTTTTTTTTTTTTTTACGGTGTGACTAACAAGTTAGCGAAGACATTTTTTCCCTCTCCTGCTTTTGCTTAGATTATCAGAGAGAAGAGTGTGAGAGTGTCAGTAGGTCATAAGGCCCAGTTGGAAAGACCTCATTAATAAACACAGCGAGTGCGTGAACAGCCATGCTGTTATCACGCTGTATAACAACACAGCGACGAGGGAACTCGTTCAGGAACGTCCACGCAACGTCTGTGCCCCCATGTGACCCGCTCAATAAAGAGAGGCTTGCAGACCATCAGGTTTCCAAAGTGAAAATATTGCACGGAGATATAGTGTGTGGCTTGAGGGAGGTGTGATGCAGAGACGTTGGCGCTCTCTTTCATACAGCTAAACCTCTTTGGGTGCCAGGCTATGTGTGTGTGTGTGTGTGTGTGTGTGTGTGTGTGTGTGTGTGTGTGTGTGTGTGATGTCTAAATTAGGCTGAAGTGGAGACAATCAATGATACACTGAGTTGACAGAACACTCTCTCTCTCTCTCGCTGACTCTACGAGTGCATCATCCTCTCACACTTCTGCGTGCCCTTGAGAGGAAGTGCCCTGCCGCCTGTAAGTGAGAGCAAATGTCCTGCTATGAAAGAGAGAGAGAGAGAGAGAGAGAGAGAAGAGAAGAGAAGAGAAGAGAAGAGAAGAGAAAATGAAGGAGAGAGTGGGAAAGAGCGGCAGATGGACGCACAGGAAGCCGACGCCTTTGTGAACGTCTTTACAAGAGCTTTGTCTTACTTTCAGAAATTCTGTTGATGTTGTTCAAAATGTTTTCGAGACTTCTAGCTCTCGCTGTCATCTGCGTCTGTAATCTCATACTTCTGGTATCTTCTAGGTCTAGAATCTTCTAGATTTGTTTGTAGAGCCTTCAAACGTTTTATGATCTTATAGTTCAAAAATGTTCAAAAATCATCTAACTCTAGCTGTCCAAACCTGTAGTTCAGGAATCTTCTAAATAGGTCTTGTAGTTAGTTCTAGAATCTTATAGTTCTAAAATATCATTTTAGTTTAGAATCTTGTAGCTCTAGAATCCTAGTATCCATCTCCCAGTTCTTGAAACTAGTTCTACAGTCTTCTAGGTGTACAATTTTCTAGTTTTTTTAATCCTCGAGTTCAAGAATTGGGCCATGCGATGGACTGGCGGCCTGTCCATGGTGTACCCCACCTTCACCCGACAATGCTGGGATTGGTTCCAGCCCCCCGTAACCCCGACTAGCGGGATAAAGCGGAAGATAATGAATGAATGAATGAATGAATGAGTTCAAGAATTGTTTAATTCTGAAATGTTCTAGTTCTTGGAACCTTGTAGTTCTAGAAACTTCTATTTGTAGAATTTTTTTCCTTTTATAATCTAGTTCCAGAATCCTCTTGTTTTAAAATATTATAATTCTAGATTTCAGCTCTAGTTGAATCTTTTAATGTATGCCTTGTAGTTAGTTCTAGAATCTTCTAGTTCTAAAATCCAATTCTAATTGTAGAATCTTGTAGTTCTACAAACCTCTAGTTCAAGCATCTCTTAGTTCTTGAAACTAGTTCTAGAATCTTGCAGTTGTGCAATTTTTCTAGTTTTTTTCATCTTCTTTTTCAAGAATTATCTGGTTCCGAAATGTTCTAGTTCATGGAACCTTCTAGTTCTAGAAATGTCTATTTGCAGAGTTCTTTCCTTTTATAATCTAGTTCCACAATCCTCTTGTTTTAAAATTTTATAATTCTAGGTGTGAACCTAGAGTCTTTTAACATATGTGTTGTAGATAGTTCTAGAATCTTCTTGTTCTAAAATCTAATTCTAGTTGTAAAATCTTGTTTAATCTTCTAGTTCTAGAAACTTCTATTTATATAATCTTCTAGTATTATAATCTAAAGCAGTCTAATTCTATTTGTGAATTCTAGTTGCATCTGCTAAAGTAGGTCTTGTAATTCTAGACTCTTCCAGTTCTAAAACTTCAAGTTTTAGAATCCACTTGCTCCAAAATCTTCTAATTCTGTGTGTACAATCCTGTAGTAGAATCTTGTAGTTCGAGAACCTTCCAGTTCTTGGAACCTTCTAGTGCTACAATCTTTTAATTCTATTTGTAGAAGGTCAAAAAGTTCTAGTTCTAGTTGTAGAATCTTCTACTTGTAGAACCTTAAAAATATAGAATATGAAGCCATAAGTTACATATGAAATTGAGGTCATGAAAGTGGTGTGTGTGTGTGTGTGTGTGTGTAGGATGTAAGTGATTTTATCATGCTTTTAATTTGTTGTTTTGAGTTGTTAATTTGGTGCACTTTCCTGTAAAAACATGCCTGCAGTTAGAAGGATAATCTGACCCAGTTCTCATCTGCACTTACAGATAAATTTAGATATAAAGTTCCTTAATAATTGTAACCCTAAAATGATCAGCATTACTCGCTCCTAACAGTATATGTCTGAATACCAATACTGTTAAATCCTAACTGCACAGCCCTGTGCTATCAATTCACAATGCACTTCACTCAGACGTCAGAAGATGAAAGAGAGGAATGCATAAAAAATAGCCTCTCTGCTGATTTCTTCATATAGTCACTGTTTCTTATCAGCATATTTTTCAGACATATACATTTGCTTTCATTTCTAATAAAACGAAACAATAAAATGCGGTTTTACATTATAATAACCGCATGCACAAGCAAAATGCCATTCTGCAAATTTCTCTTTTAACAGCTTGAAATTTTAGCCATTTAATCAGCTCCATGGCCGTCTGGAGGTCCAATGTTCCACATACGCACTTAAGTGTGTCTCTGGGCAGGAAAGGAGATGGAGTCTAGACGACTGTACAATTTGCAGAGAAAAGGGCTTTATTATCATCATGTGAGGCCTCGCTTTCACAATGGCTGTGATATGAATGAGGATTGTGGAGCGAGCCCATTCTCTCTTCATGCTAACCTTAATGCTAATGCTAGTCCAACAGAAAGCTTTTTTCTTTCTTCTTTCAGATTGAGATGATAAGACAATCCAGGTGTCGTGTGTTTGACATGTTGTCTCATTTTTTTTTCTGTGTCTCATTTAAGTGTCATATTTTTTATCCAGAGATGGAAATGGAAATTTTTTCGAACACTGAGTAGAAATGTAGAGAATATTCAAGTATATAAGCTTAATATAGACTTTTACAGTAATAATAATAATAATAATAATAATAATAATAATAATAATAATAATAATGGAGTAGCTAAATTCATACTTAACTTCATATAATACAGTATATTACCGTTTCTATAGTAACAGCTCATACTTAAACATTTAAAAATGGTGAAGCTGGAAGGAGATATTTATTCAACATTTATGGAAGGAGTCTCCAGTGTCAGAACTTCGTAACAGAGGTAAAGCCGTAGCTTTTTGTAACTTTGCGCATTCTAGTCGAATCTTCTAAAGTAGGTCTTGTAGTTCTAGAATCTTCCAGTTCTAAAACTTCAAGTTTTAGAATTTTCTTGTTCTAAAGTCTTTTGATTCTGTGCGTACAATCCTGTAGTCCTAGTTCTAGAATCTTGTACTTCAAGACTCTTCTAGTTCTTGGAACCTTCTAGTTCTAGAATCCTAAAAATTTTGAGTTCTGTGATCTTTTCATTCTAGTTGTAGAATCCTCCAGGTCCAAAAAAAAAAAGTTCCAGTTCTAGTTGTAGAATCTTCAAGTTCTAGAATCTTAAAGATTAAACAAGACATGCTGTGGTTTTTTTTTTTTTGTCTTATTAACTTCAAAAGAGAGAACAAAATACAGAAGCAGGTGCAAGAAAGACTGTCTGTAGCTGCTATAACGTAAGTGAAAACAGGAAGTAACTTGTTTTGTAAATGTTCCACAACTGTTACTATAAATGGATAAAAAGTCAATGTTGGAAAATTGCTGTGGTGTAAGTGGAATAAAACACCTCATGATACTATGGGTAAATAATCAGCTTCAGAATAAGAAGAAAGACAGTGGGCATGTCTCAGTACTCAGTGCTCGCAGAAGTGAATTGCTCTCTCTCTATATGTCTCTCTCTCTCTCTCATGTGCAAGAGTTTCTCTGCACATTATTGTTGTTGATGTTCTACTTCTTCTTCTTATTATTATTATTATTATTATCATTATAATATTATAATATTCTGGGAATATACTGGGAAGAAAAAACATTGCAAAACAGACTTGAAAAAACAAAACGAAAAAACATGGAAAATAAACGACAATAAAGAAAATTATAGTTTAACAAACAAACAAACAAATAAATAAATGCAGGAATGCTCCCAGTAGCTGTTGCTATTAGCCAATAATACGATGACCATGTTGTCAAATTTAGCACTATTTCATCTGTAAACAATTGGTGCTAATATGGACAGATAGAGTGGAAATCTCTCTTCCTTAAACGAATGAAAAAAAAACTGTGAAAGTTTTACATAAAACATGGCTTCATGTGCACAGAAGACGAGCCCGATTCGTTCAGACGTCGGTGTGTTTTGTGAGGTGAGTTATCAGCTGTAAAAAAGCACGAACCATCGAAATTCAAAAGGCATTTAGAGACAAAACACTCGAGCTGTAAAGACAAGCCTGTTGTGTTATTCAAAAGAAAGCTCCAGGATCTGGACAGGTCTCAAAAACGTGATCAAATACGTGCAGGAGCAACCACGTCGTCCACTGTACAGACTACACTGCTCATTTCGATTCCGAATGCAAAAAAAGGCCCACACAATTCCAGAGCATCTTGTTTTTCCTGCTGCAATGGACATGACCAGAGAGCTACTCTGTGCAAATCTGCAGCAAATCAGCTGAAAACTGAAAACCTGACCTCCAAAATATGACACTGTACGAGACATTTCAGAGGACATACAGCAGCAGACGGAGGACGTAACACGCGTTAAGGCAGGTGACTATTATGCACTCCGACGAGACGAATCAACAGATGGATCCGGTTGAACCGTTCGGATTTTGAGACACTTATCCAAATAAAATCACGCGCAAAGCTTTCCCATTTCCCACAACATTTGTCTCGGTGTTTGTTTCATTTGTCAGGTTAACTGCACTTACTCAGGATTATCTTTATGCATTTATACTGTATAGAAGCCCATTTTTAAATGCATATCATATGAATAATAAATAATCTTGCACTTTATTAAACATGCACGTTGCATTTAACAAACTGATATTTTCCATTCTAAATACAACTCAGTAATAACACAATATGTAAGTTGATTTATATTCTGTTTTCTCAGATAACAAATGATTATTAGCCACCTTTCCTGTTTTAACCCTGTGCATTAGATGTTTATTATTAGCAAGCTTATTAATCACATGCGTTTCTTCACTTCATATCGCATGATAACTGTCGCGAACATAAAATTTGGGTCCACTTGTGAACCACTGAACCTAGGCTACTTGAAAAAACAGGATGCGTTTTGTATAGACTCGACGTGATACCTGACACCTTTAGCCCCGCCCCCTTAACAAGCACAGCTTTAAAAAAGTCCAGTTTCTAGAGCAATGTCATCTTATCTCATGCTGTACACAACAAATCACCCTACATGCTTAAATGTTCAGTCATGTCCACCTTTGTGTATAAATGAATAATGTTATTTTCCAACTTTTTTTCTTCACTGGTGGCTGTTACTATGGTAACTTGGTTAACCGTCACTGAGTTTGTCTATACGTCTCCTTGATGAAAATGTCTTTGTTTGAACCCAATGTTATCTGTCCTGTTAACTGAGGACACTTTTAAAGTTGACATTGTGTCATGTCCGAAACAAAGCGAACTCTTCTATTCAGTTTCTTCATTGCCATTTCTAAAACAAACCAAGTCTGCGGTTTTGTCTCCGTCAGCCATTGTCTGGCCGGTCTTTGTGGCCAGAGAAATAGCCTTGAACAGGATGTACGAGACGTGGTGTGTCGGTTGGAGCTCCTACACTCACTTGGGCTTGTTTTAATTGAGTTCTGATTAAGTCTGATATGCTGGTTATGCTGGACAAGGTCTCATGTGGCAGAGTGAGAGACTGGATTTTATTGTCAACACAATAAAAAATGAATTCCAGCCATAATTGATGTGTGGTTGATGTTAACGATCAGAGGACTCTGAATCCTCTATCCTGTGATGTCTGGTTTGTCTTGGCCTCTGCTCCGGCGTGTAATTGAGTTCACTTCTCTGCCATGCTAATGCGGCCCATACACACTGGCATTGAGATACGGTGCTATTGTAAAACCTGCGTAGAGGGGAGACACGCCAGCTGGGTTCTCTTACACAATGCCATAATGCACCCTAATCCTCCAAACCAAGCACAGGCCAGGGCCGAGGTGCAGCTGCAGAGACGTGCTGCAGAACAATCACCGTCCTTGGGCTGTTTACTGATATTCATACTTGATCATCGCGCTGTCCTGCTCTGTCTCGTTGTCTTTTTTTTTTACAATGTACTTTTGTTTGTCAGTGGTCCAGGTAATAGGAGTGCACCACTAAAGTGAAATGAAGTAAAGTGACGTATTGGCACCCTTCATGAAAAAAAATGACATGCAAATTACTTCTTATAAAGTCAATTAAGTAAAATTCAATTTTATTTCCAAAGCGCTTTTTACAAGTCACATTGTCTCAAAGCAGCTTTACAATGACATGAAATTCAGACATAGCTATAGGTTTTGTCCCTAATGAGCAAGCCGAGGCCGACGGTGGTGAGGAAAAACTCCCTTCAGGTGTTAAGAGGAAGAAACCTTGAGAGGAATCAGACTCAAAAGGGATCCAATCCTCATTTGGGTGACATGGGATAGTACAATAATAAATAATCCTTTCTAGAACTGAATGAACAAAACTGTTCATGTCAATTAATCCTAGCCATCATAGGAAGGCTGTTTATATCAATTGCCAAGCAAAAGTCATGGTTTCTAAGAGTAGACAGACAGACAGACAGACAGACAGACAGACAGACAGATAGATAGATACTTTATTGATCCCAGAGGGAAATAATCTTTAAACTTGAGCATCTTGTATACTGTATCTGGTGTCTCTTGGTGTCTCGGGCATTGCATATGTAGCTCGACCGGAAGAGAGGTGTGGTTTGGGGTGGGGGATTTGGGTTGGGGAAAGGAGGGAAAGAGAGAGGTGGGGGAGAAAAGAAATACAGATTATTAGCTATGCTCTTTCACAAAGCTTTAGAGAAAGTGGACATTGTGTGCAGAGGGCAAGCAGGGACTCTGGCAAGACTAGCTATTACAACGTAACTAAAAGGAAGAACCAGAAGGTAACACAGACATGACAGAGCTCTAGGACAGAAAGCCACCAGCCACTCTACCATCAACAAACCTGAGCGAACGCGTGAGAGTGGGGGCGCGACAGCATCCGGACATCCCAGTTTACCACAACACTCTGTGCCTACAAACCCTCCAGATCTGCACCTTAACCTAAAAGAAGAGCTAGTGACAAATCAGCGATTTAACATGAATTAGTACAATTTTCTTTCTCCAAAACACTTTTGGTTAAACCTTCCCATAAGTGAAAGACACTGAAAGCCATGTAACTGACGGATACGAGTATTTCATACTACAATACTACATAATAACAATTCTAAAACAAACACTTGGTACTCTACGGCATCTTCATTATTTGTTATTATAACCTTTATATTATAACCTATATAATATAAGCCATTATAACCTTTTGTATGTCATGCACCTTTAAGCCAAAGTACACTTCACTAATAAAGCTGCTTCCATTTCTGATTATATTTTTAAATCAAGTCTGAAAATGTCACTTTGCTGCAGTGAATTCATTTTAAATGAAGTTTTGTTTATAAAAAACATGAACTAATTACAAAATTGGCGATAATCACCACGGTCTTTTGTTTCATCGTCTGACTCGTTCTATTTGTGTTTTCCAATCAACTGCTCCAAGTAGAGCCCTTTTTGGGAAGCTGAGAATCCTAATAATCCAGTGAGTCCCTTCACAAAACATTTGTGTGTTCTCTAACTCTACATTATTGCTAATTTTTTCCTTCTTTTTTCACACACTCGCTCCTGAACTTCATGTATATCTGGAGGACAGCATCTGCACTAGACGGCACAACAGATTTCCAAGTAAAAATGTTTGTCGATTTCATGCACAGCGATGACCAGCTCTGTTCAGACTTTCCACTGTTGTCGTGATTGTTGTCATGATCCGTGACTCGAAGAAAAAATAAACTCTAGAGTATTTACAAAGGTAGAAAATTCACTTGATTGATATTCAAAACTGACCTTCTGTTTTTTTGAGAGTTTTTAAACAATAGAAACAATATCTGTAATAGGGAAAGCAGTTAGTGTTAGTATTGAATAATGATCTAGAGTTTACCACAAGTATGTGATTTGATTCACAACTCTGGTTTGTTTGTGTTACACAGTGCTGTACTGTGCTGAGCTACTATAATAATAATAATAATAATAATAATAATAATAATAATAATAATAATAATCATAACAACAACAACAACAATAACAACAACAACAACA
>JAOVVH010000020.1:17445326-17456028 GCA_028566435.1 Scorpiodoras heckelii
ACACACACACACACACACACACACACACACACACACACACACACACACACACACACACACACACACACACTTTCCCTAAAAATTTCATTCCCAAACTAGAAATAAGGAAAAATGTTATAGAAATACACTTTAGAATAACTACACTTTCAGCCTCAGTACAAATGCCAAGATTTATGAATATGCATGAATATGGACACACCCCCACGCCCTCCTTCCATCCTAAATAGCCCTATGATTAGTTAATTTAGCTAGCCAGCAGTTAACTTATTTGTTGATTAATGTTAATATGTTAGGTCAATGGCAGCTGACTAACTGCTAGTAACCTAGCTCGCAATTGTTCCAGGTAGAGAAGGGTGAGATATTAAAGTCACAAATTTGAGAAAATAAGTCTGGATTTTGAGACACGTCGCAAATACAAGTTTAAACTTTGAGGTCATGATTTGTGAAACAATGCAACCAGTGTGAAATAAAGAAGTCATACAGTAAATGTGAGACAATATGTCATAAGTTTGAAATAGGTTTGAATTTTGAGATAATAAGCCTGACGTTGTCACAATTGGGAGAGAATTAGTCTGAATTTTCAGACAATGAAATATGAGAGAATAAGTCAGTTTAACATTTTACATGGATTTAAGATGTTTGAATTTAGAAATAAGTTACAAGTTCAAGATGTCATAAACTGCCGGAGTACAGTACTAAATTATCCAAGTTTATTATATTGCCCAACTGTATTGTACTTTCTGAGTAAGTGTATTATACAGCCTAAGTGAGTATATTATACTGCCCGTATGAGAGTATTACACTGGCTGAGTGTGCTGTAGCATCAACGCGGAAGAAGAACCAGAATAAATCTTTTTCGGCTCACAGGACAGCTTTTCATTGTAATGGTGGGGTCTTTAAAAAGACTCACACATACGAACGAGCAGAAAAGAGAACTAACTAAAAGGGAAAAGGAGAAGGCAAGTCACTAAAAGATAAGCACAAAACAAGGAGGGTATTGCATTTTCAAGACCATAGTAGAAATAAAAAGAGCATCATAAACTAAACCAAGACATTCACACAACTCAACTATAACAAAATTAAAATATCAAATGACAACAACATTTAAAACATAAAATGAGAAAAATAAGGCTTTGGAGAGGTTCATGGCATCCAATTGGCTTGCCCCCTTAAATCAGGTGCCGACCCTAGACCTGACCGCAATCCACCACCGACAGTCCCAAAAGGTTGGCTATTTATACAACTTACACTGTCCAAACAAAGATTCTGAGGTGTGCAGGTGCATTTTGTTTGCCCACTGTCCTGGCCAGCACAAGTGTCATGAGACTGGTGTCTTGTCCTTGGCAGCAGCAGTCCCCAGTCCTCTCTCAGGGCTGAGGTCTCCCATTCCCATGGTCCTATAGACCACAACAGTCTGTCGCCCACTTGTCCAGGCGCTCCTTCACCACACATGGTCTCGGGCCACTTAGAGGAGTTCCCAGTGCCAGTGGTGAGAAAGGGGCCCAGGATGTCCACAGTGACCCTCTCCATTGGTGTGCCAATACCATGTGTGACTGCTGCGGTGGTCCTGTCCTTGCTGTGCACTGGTCACAGCACTTCAAGTGTAGCTTCACATCCATGTGGCATAGGCAGCCAGACAATGTATCAGTATTACCATGTAGGCATCTGGCATTGTGTTGGATGACACAGCATCATCCACTATGAACCCACCACCTACCCTGGGAAATGCTAGCACCAGCACGTCACATAGACAAGTACAGACAGTGGTAAATGCATTCTCAGCCTCCTTTTCCCACTAGAAGGCAGCTCTTTCCTCTGTGAACTGGTTTAGTGGTAAGGCAATATTGGCAAACCTGCACATGAAATGCCAGTTGTATGAAGCCAAACCCAGAAAGCTTCCCATCTATCTCTTTTTCCATCTTTCTGATCTATGGTCTTTCCTTAGATGGTGGAAGCCACTGGGGATGGTGCTAAATCTGTGCAGCATCACTGGTGTTGATGCTGTGCTGCACTGTCAGTCCATTTACAGTCTTTCTCCATGGCTGCAAAGATTTCACTGTAATGATGGTGAAGATCCCACAGCTCCAGCTGATCAGCTGCCATAACTCACACACAGCTTCCAGTTTTGCGCAGATCTTCACTCACCATTGCTGCCCTTTGGGCTTTTTGTTTTCTCTGTGGTCCACTGTACACTTGAAGCCGTTGAGGGTGCTGATCATGTGTGCTGCACATGGATCCTCCCACCTGCACTGGCACTGTGATTCAGCTCCTCCTGCTTTGCTGGCTTCAGCCAAGAAAAGCCTTTGTGCCCTTGACCCAACAATGCACACTATGCCTTTGTATCCACCAATCAGCCATGATGCTGAATTTCAGCTCCTCCAGAACTCACAGGATTCTGCCTTGGAAATGAAGGCCACACTGCCACTGAGCCCTGAGTCTCTGCCTTTGTTCCACCACCAAGTATGAGTTCTGCCCTTCCTACCTTGGCAATGGCTGCTTATAGACTGACTGGTGCGATGAGATGTACGTGCTGTCTTAGCTCCTCAGGCAGCAGCGTTCAAGAAGTGTTCCAGGGTTAACTCTTCCTGCACAGCCTTCTCGAGCCCAGGTATACCTGTGAACCATCGTACTTAGCTCCGCTGCCAGCCTGCCTGTCTGCTCTTCCTTTAGCCTCCACCTGATCATAATGCTTCTGGCACCTGCCTGAAATGTGCTCTCCTCTCCAGTGCCAAACACAACTCCCAGGTGCATGCTGTCACACTCTCACCACACACCAGCTGAGCTCCACTGATGAGCATCTCACAGTGCACCTCACAGTGCTGTTTCCTTTGCCATCTTCTCTAACCAGGCACCCTACTCTTAGCTGGCTGGACACATCCGGGACGGGGCAGGTGTAGTGCTTTGTACCTCAATCTTCCAGGCAATGTCTTCTTCACTGCCTGCTGTTGAGTTCTTCGAAGTGCCTCTCAGTTTCTTCAGGCTCGCAGTCTCATCCCACTGCTGACACCAATGTAGGAGCACATGGGAAAAGAACCAGAATAAGCTAGTTTCTACTAAAGGGACAGATTTTTATTGTGACAGCAGGATCTTTAAAAAGTATTTCACACACCAGCATAAAACAAGAACATACTAAAATGGAAAAAGGGACAGCAGGTCACCAGAAGATAAGGACAACAGGAGGAGGGTAGAACATTGTCATCATACAAGTAGAACTAAGGAGATCATGATAAAGCAAACCAGGACATTCACAAAATTCATCTATTACACAATTAATATATCAAATCACAGCAACATTTTAAACATTAACTTTAAAATAAGTAAGGTCTCTGGAGAGATGCGTCCTGGGAATCTCTGTAGTGCCTGACTGAGGGTATTCTACTATCAGAGCAATTAAAGGTATTGCTTCTCTTTCTCTCTATGTCCCTTACACATCAGAGTGTTGTTTCCCTCATAGCTACATGCTGAGCAGGTTCAAACGCATCACCGCTGATCTGATTTCATTACAGGAACTCGTGTAGATCAGATCCTAGGTCAGAGTCTACTGATCCTACTGTCTGCTTCTGTATCAGTTAAAACGTGGTATAGGATAGTCTATTAGAACTCCATCTCTTACACACACACACACACACACACACACACACACATACACAATAAATAAGGTGTGAAAGAGCTTATGAAAGCATGGCATGGAACTGAGCTCTCTGATTCACTTTCAAAGTGTTAGGCACTTCAAATATGATTACACACAGCTGTAACACGAAGTTTTGTGTGTGTGTGTGTGTGTGTGTGTGTGTGTGTGTGTGTGTGTGTGTGTGTGTGTCATACGGTAATTTACTGTAAGCATCTATCAAGGTTTTTTTTTAATTAAATTTATTTGTACTGTCATATCAAGAGATATAAATGAAAGCACGCTGCGATTTTAAAACTTTAATTGTTATTTTGAATCCTTCTTTTAATCAGTGCATAAGAGTATATCGTTTGCTTAGTCTTTAATACCTGAGAAATTAAATAATGATAATAAAAAAAATAAATAAAATAATAATAATAATAATAATAATAATAATAATAATAATAATAATACAGGATTATTATCATTTCTACACATCTGCTTTCGTTAGACTTTCCAAGATCTTTGAATATACGTGATTATGTAAATTAGAAGCATCTTAAACCCCACCCCTTTCCCTGGTTACCTTGGATATGCTATGCTGTAAAGATTTTGGGATTAAAGATCAAAACTGTGAGATAATGAGCCAAGACTTGACATAATAAACCAGAATTATGATAGACTTTATCAATTTTGACACCCCAAAACCAAACAAACCTGTATAATATGCAATGTTTTTTTGTTCTATCTGGTGGAAATGGCATAAATTATTTTGCAAATTAGACAAGTCTCT
Organism: Scorpiodoras heckelii; assembly: GCA_028566435.1. Taxonomy (NCBI): domain Eukaryota; kingdom Metazoa; phylum Chordata; class Actinopteri; order Siluriformes; family Doradidae; genus Scorpiodoras; species Scorpiodoras heckelii. The sequence continues at coordinate 17,449,727 of JAOVVH010000020.1, forward strand.
TGACCCCCACCTCTTTCCCTTATTTATCAATATTACGCTATGCTAATAACTATGCTGTACTAGAATTTTTTAGCATGCCAAGTTTTCAAGTCACGAATTTCAACCACTGACTTTTATGTGGAGATATTTGTTCAACAATATCAGGGACTTATTGATGTATCAAAGCACAAAGCACTACTGTTCACTGCTAATATCCAACTGTAATGTATGTTCACTGTATATGTTAGCATGTGGCTAGCTTGCTATGTAAAACGGAGTAAACTAGCTCACGTGTCACAGGTTGCAATTGAGTCTTTAGGTAGTTTTTCATTAAGGCCCCAAATTAAAGCCCTGTGACTGACATTGCATATCTTTAAGGAAATATATCTGACTTTGCCTTCTGAGATTGATAGCTGTTGGGCAATAGGGGGGGGGATCTAGAAGATGGAATGGCAAGAAAATTGGATGAAATATGAAGTGTTCACATGTCAGGTTTGTCAGCCGTAGGGTTTAGTATGATCGAGTGATGTAATACAGTATGAATACATTATTAGAAATAACTTGCTATGAGAAAAGACATGACTAAGAGGAGTGGCGTTTGTTTCTTTGTTTGTTTACTTGATTGATCGATTGACTGATTGATTTAGAAAACTTGCCAGAAAAGTTCACAGACATCTGGTTCAGGTTAAAGTTGTGCATCAGGACTGGGATCCTGTGGGACACAATAAAAAGTTGAGAGGGCAGATAGGAAGCTTCCGGGACAAAATAAGACCATGTTTGTTTGTTCATCCTTAGTAATTGCCTGGTCAAGGACATGGTGATCTGTATTAATCTACTTGGGAAATAGAACCAACAAAATGGTTCTACAACTGGGATTTTTTGGTAAAAACGCTCTGAGGTGTAGGCCTTACACCTCTTAATACAAATACAGATATTTGGAGCACCAAACAGATACAGATACAGACATTGTGATTAGATTCACCCATGTGATTCACACATACTAGACACAAGTCATATTCTATGTCGGCTTTTAACTACACCACTTATTTTCTCCTGTGTTTTGCATAATGTTTAGTTCAGAATGTATTTTATTCTCAGTAAAACCTCTGGAAGAATATATAGAATTTCATTGGTCTGATCCGGCTATCTCTGGCAAAAGCCTTTTTGAATAGAATTGTTTTCTTTGTTAACCAGAATGTTCATTCCCAGTTTCCCAGTCTCAGTCTTTCTGCAAATTAGTTTTGCTTGAATCCTCTTGTACTGTGATGGTGGCAGGAGTCATGGTATATGTTGAAATGGCTTAAGAGAGGATGAAGTACACTTTTATTGATCTCTTTCTCCTTTTTTCTTTATTTTCCTCTGCACTCACCATTGCTCAGATAGAAAGATACTTTTTTTTACTAAATTGTCTTGGGCCCTCCGTTCATTTTATATAACACACAGTTACACAACAGGTTTCCGAGTGTATGATGAGACCTTCCAAATTGAAGCAAATTATTTGCTCAAACTTTTTCTATGTTTGCACCTCCTGGGGTCGGTTCAGTTGACACCTTTCAGAAATCTGTGGCGCACATCAATAGCAGCGCCAATGGAGCCAATCTCCAGTGAACAAAGCCACCCACACTTCCCTGACAACTTCTCAGTGCTGGTAATTGCTTCCAGTGCCGAACCCGCGCAAAAGACCTTGACCGTGTACAGCAGCACTTCGATGAATCAAGGCCACAGAGAGTGCACCAGGGAAGGGACCTGGCCGATCGCACTCGATTCAACAAATTAATTTGTCTTAACATTTGGGCTCACGTTTCAACCCACAGCTGCTACCTTCTGCAAAATTGTTCACCCCTGAATACCACACCACTGAGATTAGATTCTTTGCTAAGAAAGAGAGGCATCCATCACAGGTCACTGAGATGGCGTGCCAGAATATACACTCTAAGCATATATAAAACAGTACCATTCTTTGTCACTTTGGCTGGACCATTATCTATTGTACCATTAATATGTATTTTAGACCTTGAAATGTGGATAAAGTCATTCTTTCATTCAACTTCAATAACCATTTATCCTGGTCAGAGTCTTGAGCCTATCCCAGGATGGATGGAACACCAGCCCATTTCAGGGTACCATGCACAGACTCATTCATTTGCATGTTGTTGAAAACTGAAGAACCTGGTAGGAAAACCAGGCAAGGCAACCGGAGAACATCCACACTTTGCAAAGACAGTAACCCAAGCTCAGGATCAAACCCAGGACCCATCAGCTATGAGGCCCCATTGTGCCACCCAGAGTAGACATTGTGTACCTTGATAAAATGTTTAACATCAGTAATTGGACCATAATTATCTTTTAGACCTTGATCTAATGATGCATGTATGTAGATCGTATGACAAAAAGTGACCAACAAAACCTGCTTCGGAAACAAAAGGCATATTATTAAATTGAATGAAAATGGGTGTTCCAAAAAGAGAGAGAGAGAGAGAGAGAGAGAGATATAGCCAAAGAGCTACACTACATGCATACTTCTAGGTGAACAATATGTACTAAAGGCACAGATGGTATATGCTTGAAGGTACCAGCCCATCAACACAGAATGCTACAGCTTAGTATGCGTAGCTCTTTCATTCTCGTCAAAGCTTTTCAAAAAGCCAGAGATGGTTCATCATTTGTTTCTGAGGCGCTGTTTTCCTGAATGGTTGGTTTGCATCATGATATGGTAGCTTTGCCCAATTCCACCACCCCCTCCACCCCTTTTGCAACTTGGAGGGATGGTCTTGCCCTGGGTCTAGCTAATTGTGGAGAGTTCAGGAAGACCATCATTAGCACTCAATCTCAGCCACACATGGTCACCAGATGTGCGACTGCCCATAGTGAACTGCCACGTTTTGTCTTTTGTCTTGCTCTCTCTTTGGATCTCTCTCTCTCTCTCTCTCTCTCTCTCTCTCTCTTTCTCTCTCACCCACCCCCCCCTTTTCCTCCAACTTAATAATCTGCCTTTTGTTTCCGCAATGGCTATTGTGCATTAAGTCGGTCCATGCGTCATAAGAGAAGTCAGTCAGCATTGAATGGAATTCTTTGTCACAAAGAAGCAGAGAGTGCATGAGCCTGGGGTGGGGTGGGGAGTACGGGGATTTCATGTGTCCCTCTGGTATTTTTATGACTTGTTTGTGCAGTTTTAAGAAATGCACATTATGGCCAAGGGGAAACAGACATACCACCTTGCAGTAGCCATGATGGTTGCTTTCATCGGGCGATTTCATACACTGGTATTCATGGTGACGTCACACCAAATTAGCATGCAAATGTGTATTTTAGGTATGCATGGCATATATAGTTGTTAGAAATGGTGACTAGCGCGAGAAAGTGCTTGTTTAGATCTTCAGTAGTACAGAGGTAACACAACGACACTATGGTTTTGGTCAAAATGCAGCCTTGTCTGTCTGGTGTCAGAATTCTGACTCGGACAATTCCTACATCACTCCAGGCCATAATTAGTCTTCATTTTTGTTGGGTAGGTTGCAGGATCCTAGTCCTGATGCACACCTCTTGTCTCAACCAGCAAACCAAAAGAAATAATGCATCTCGTGTTCATATCTGTGTCATTGCATCCTTTTAGACCACGTTATCTGTTTGTCCCAAATAACGATTACATCCCTGCGTTCATATTTTATTTTGAAAGAACATCAGGGATAGTCGAAGGCACTCGTATTCTCGTTTGATCTTCCTAACAGAGCACAGTACTAAAGCCAGTGTCATGCAGTGTCTTGCCTTTTAATCAGCTCTAAACATCGCCATCTCAGTGCACATGAGCACTGGATGATGACAATGGCCTTATTGTTAGAGTTCAAACATGCAAAGCTCATTGGTTTTTTCATCCTGAATAGGACAAAAGTGGAAAGAACAGTAAGATAAAGAGGGCACTGATGACCTGGAGATCACTGTCCGTCCTCTCTCAGATTGTTCACATGGCTTTTTGTCTCTATTCTCAGTAAGAAATAGGAGTTTGAGAGGAGGGGGTTGTGTGTGTGTGTGTGTGTGTGTGTGTGTGTATGTGGGGGGGGGATTCTTCTCTTACCATGTGCATGTAGGTAGTTGGTAGTTGCTATGTTGGTCGGATGGAAAAATAGCCAGCGACTTTCTCCTCAAGGTAAATGCTCCTATTTCACATTAGCCACCGTTGCCATGGCACTGTTTACAAACACACTCTCCCCTACCCAACCCTCTGTGTCTTCTTGCAGGGAGGTGAGTGCTATCGACTCACAATCGAACGCGCATTACTCTGTTTGGAAGCTAATGCACTTTCGACAAAACCCAAAGAAAAAGAGAAAGGGAAAGGGTAAAAAAAAAAGCACACTTAGATGTACACACATTCACACACTCTCTCACAGCGGCAGGGAAAAAAAAAACAGTCGGAGAGTGCGTTACGTGGAGAGAGAGAAAAAGGCTTCCATTGAGCAGAAAAGCATGTTCCCGGGGTGGAAATCAATTAATATGAACTTTTAAATGATGTGACACAACTACAGAGCGACTGTACAGAGGAGCGCCACTGCTGCGCTCAGAGCGAGTTTAGAGGTCCGTCTGCACCATTGACTGCTGGGAAAAGTGGTCCAGTAATAGCGAGATCAGTGGGGGCACTCAGGGGCACAGTCTAGGTCCGATTTCATTGTCCGCAGCTTCTCTGTTGTTTTGGTTCTCTTTGGCTTGTTGGTGCTAGTAAAGAAAAAAGCTTTCACCACGATCATTGTCATCAAGGCTCTTAAGAGGAATTGGGATAAAACTAGGAATACACTGATACCATGCTTATTTACTTGTATATGTACTCATAATCATGCCGTGATACCAACATCCGATATGGCAGGATACATGGCGTATGTTGATATGCTAACGAACAGACAACAACGTGAAATGGCAGTATGATTAATGACGGTAAGCAAAGCAAATATCAAGAGGAAGAACTACAGCATCTTCTGACGTTACATGTAACCCGATAAGTCATCTTATGGCATTTAAATGGTATCTTTTATAGATAGAACGAGTGCGGATGTGGGCATGTAAGCATGGCTTTTAAAAAAATAGAGCAGGCTGCTGTGAATTTATAAAAGTATTTGTGAGAGCACTTCATCTTAGCGAGCACTGAGCACTGAGTCATGTGCGATTCAGGTCTACACATAAAACTCAGCACAAAGAGGTTTGTTGTTAGCAGCACAACATGAATAGCGTCCATAAAAATGTTCCGTGACGTTCCTGATTGATTAATACTCAAGTGCTCATTTTTGTATTAACAAACCTTACAGGTACCTGTACTTGTTCTAAAAAAAAATGGGGTTGATTCATCAGCTGCTTCGGGCTGCATGAGGTAAAAGTCTTGGCCCTCTTGTGGGGCTCATTTTATAAAAACGCAGTCATCCAAAGGGATCTGAAACACCGTCGTGCATCAGCTTCTGCAGTTACTGCATCACATGTCTGTATGATTGCAAGCAGGCTGTACCTGCTCGGCGCGTAGGAGCAGCGCCATTTCAAACAGGAGGTTGGTGTTAAATGAAACATGTTCAGCGCTTGCAGGTAATTACATCTACGCGTTAGACTTTAATTAGTCGACTCCGCTGGGACCGATCCACTGACACTAATTAAACGTAGTCAATCCAAATCTTCTCGCACATGCACCTCCCCCTCCCTATTTACCCCTTCTTAGCAAGCTGCCTGCCAGGTGAGGCTGTGTGTGTGTGTGTGTGTGTGTGTGTGTGTGTGTGTGTGTGTGTGTGTGGTTGGTCTGTCGGCTTCTCAAGGCAGCTTTTAATCTCTCAGCCACTGCCCTTTGACTGCTGAGTCCTCCTCTGTTGAGTCCTGAGCTCGGGCACGATTACAATGCTAATTTACCAGCCTGCTGCTTGAGTCCGTTCTAATTAAGGCCAAATACAGCAGGGTTGAGGTTTGCCCTATATATTACACACTTTTGTAGCTTGATTTAACCCTTTTGTTTTAGTTTGAGTGCAAACCAGGTGGTGGGGGTGGCGTGTACCAATTCTGGTAGGTAGGCGGTGGCAGGGTGGGGACAATGGCAGGGTGCGGGGCATTGATTAGAACCATACCTCCACGCATTCCTCAGACAAAACACAATGAAGTTCATTATCCTGGAGGCCTCACCTCCCCTCCACCTCGACCCCTTTCCTCTCGTCTTGCTACCCCCCCCCACCTTCACAAAGAGCCTTTCACTCACTAATATCGTCAAAAGTCCTCCGTCTCACCCTTACCTTACACACACACACACACACACACACACACACACACACACACACACACAATCACACACAATATAGCCACACACT
>JAOVVH010000020.1:17507515-17512290 GCA_028566435.1 Scorpiodoras heckelii
TAGAGACACCAATTAACCTAATTTGCATGTGTTTGGACTGTGGGAGGAAACCGGAGTACCCGGAGTAAACCCACGCAGACACGGGGAGGACAGGCAGACTCCACACAGAAAGGACCCAGACCCACTCCATCCGGGGATCGAACCCGGGACCTTCTTGCAGTGAGGCAACAGCGCTACCCACCGTGTCACCGTGCCGCCCTACTCCTCATATATATTACGTTATATTATGTTACGATTTTTATTCCAAAAACGGATACCCAAGTCCAGTACACCGTTGTTCTGCTTCTTTTTTACCAAACAAACTTTTCAAGCTTACATCCTTAAATTGAACAACTTAAAGATCTCCAAAAGAAGCAGAACCCTCTTCTAATAGCAAAGCACTCTGTTGTAGGGTTCTACACGGACCTGTTAGACCCCCTGCACCTGTACGGAGCCCTGATGCCCAGCAAGGCATGATGCCCAGCAAGGCATGTAGTTACAATATGGTGTGATGATACAGAGTTCCTCTGACCACACGGATGTTGATTATTTTCCTAGTACAGCATGTCCCTGGGGTGATTTATTTGTCTAACTGCTCACCACTGTGAGCAAATCCATTATTAAATAAAAATTAAATAATTATTACATAATTCATCAATGACAAGTCATTCCTGTTATTTTATTTTATTGTATTTCATTAATCAGTTTACGGTTACATTTAATATTGTGGAATGTCCGTGAAACTAGTTCGCTCCTCTTCGTCACTGATAGATCACCTTATAGTAACTATTAAAATAAATTTAAAAAATAAACGTGAGACAGTGTGAAGTCCTGTAGAATGAAGGTGTTGAATTTGTGTGTGTCACAGATTCACTTTGCTCACTTCTCATCCATGAAGCATACCGTAGGTCAACATTTTTTTTAGTCTATTTAACTCAATTCATAGTCATATTTGAAAAGTATTAGCTCGAGAAGTGTGTAGATTCAGAAGCTCGGTTCAGAAGTTCATACGTCCTGTCTCAGAGAGTGAGATCTGTTTCCGTGTCTGTACTGTGCCGTGACTAAACCCTGTGCTGTTATTAGGAGCGTTTTTGCTGTTAACCGCTCAGAGATGGCGATTAGATAAAGCCTGATAGTTTTAGGTTCAGCGTTTTTCCCTTTTCTGGAGAACAGCACTGACGGAGGCTACATTCGTGCAGCTAGCGCAGTGAAGTGTTGCTGAGATGAGAGGGCATTTTTTTTGCATAAGAACACAGAGAGATGAGAGGAGCGTGGCTTTAAAGCCGGCTTAGCACGCAGGAGGGGGAAAGGCCCACGCCGGCGGGGTGGCCATTAGCAGCTAGCGATTAGCCCAGCGAGTTAGCGGCTTAGCCTGGCATGCTAGCCTCCTGACCTGCCATTTAGCTGCAACGCCATACTGACACACATCGACTTAATGTGGCAGCAATTACACTCCTGCTTTACTTTCCCTTACAGGACCGAGCGTGTTATAATACATTATATTAATGCGTAATATTTGTTTTGTTAATGTGTTTTTATTAACTGACATTAACTAAAGCCTTCAACAAATGGAACTATTTAAAGCAGACTATATGTGAACAGGAGAAATATTTCCGAGTTGGACATCCGACTTCACAGGGCGTCCTGGTCAAAAATTTCCCACTGGGACCTCGGACCCCATTGGGACCTCATTTGAACTGGGAAGTCGGAATTTCAGAGGTCCCAGTCCCAGTCCCAATTTGAACTGGAACACCCCTTGAAGTCGGATTTCCAACTTGGAACAATTTCCATCTCCAACTTCCAGTCCCAGTCCCAATTTGAACTGGAACATCCCTTGAAGTCGGATTTCCAACTTGGAACAATTTCCATCTCCAACTTCCAGTCCCAGTCCCAATTTGAACTGGAACATCCCTTGAAGTCGGATTTCCAACTTGGAACAATTTCCATCTCCAACTTCCAACAAAATCCAAGATGGCTGCTTGGTGCATGAACAACAATGAAAGTTGTAGTAATATACTATTTATTAGCACTTCTGTCTTATTTATGTCTCATTAAATCAGTCGTACACACACAGTTCTGTCCAACTTCTATCAGTGAATATGTTGCAGCGGTGTGCGAAATACCACGTAATATGCTGTTTTCAACTGGTATTGCTAACAACAGCTAACCTGGCTTATTGCACTGGACTCGGGTGTGCGGTCATTCCTCATTCCCAGATCCGACTTTCGACTTCCGAGTTAAATGGAACGCTGCCTCAATCCTCTTGGTTCAGTTCTCTGACTTATTCTAGCTAGCACGCTTAGTTTCACTAGCTAGACTTCTAGCTTCAGTGTCTGCTACGTCCGTGCACATCAGTAAACATGAATAAGAAGCTCCTACAATAAAGTGTTAAGTAAAGTAAAGTAAAGTAAAGTTGATAGACCGATATTAGTGTGGACAGCCAATCAAACTTCAGCCTTCAAGATCCTAAAGGTTCTGGCCAGAAACGTACACAAACCATATTAGCATGTGGAGTCTTTCTACATATCTAAGTACTAGCAGTGAACCAGATGGGTATCTAAGTTAGCTAATGATAAATGAACCTTGGTTGTCATGGTAACCCTTTGGTTTGACAGATTTTTTTGGATGAATTCCTGAGACTAAAAAGACATCTATCGAGACTCTGGGGACAGCTTCCTAGCTGTAGGTTAGCCGGCCAGCTATGTTAGCTAACATTAGTGGTTGTTATGGTAACAACGATGAGACTCGGATACTGAAATCCTGTGATAAATATAACTAGGTTTACTTGTGATTTGTTAGTTAGTGAGCTTTGTTAGCTAAAGTTAGTGCTAAATAAAATCAAATCTGGTTGGTTATGGTAACACAAGATTTTGACAGTTTAGTATTTTAGTTGGTGTGAAATAAATCACTAAGAAAACTACGAGATAGCTTACTAGCACTAAAATGTTGTCAATTAGCTAACGTCGGCTAATGTTAGCGATAAACTACTTGTGGGTGTTAATGTAACGTGATATTTTGACAGGTAGAAACAACGCTGTAAAACAAATTGCTCAGAATGTATTGATGTCTATATGATGAGACTCATAAAGAATCAAGCAAGCTAGTTTTGCTAGTTTAGCTAATGTCTGTGATGAAGAAATCATGGTTGTTATGGTATTTTATGGCAAAATAAAATTGAATAAATTACTAAGACTTGAGTCTCGGATACTAAAATCTTGTGCCAAATGTGAGCTAGAAGTTTGCTAGCAGACAGCTAAGCAGCTAGCTACATAGCCAATTAATGCATGAATCATAAACTTTTCTTTTGTTTTGTTGAATATGTGCAATTATTCGCCACGAGCCTTTGACAGGTTTGTGTATTGGTTATTGCTCGGATGACGGCACGGCTGACAACCTTTCATTGTGCGAGTGTACAATACGGTGCACTCGGTTCAGCCGTGCAGCGCTGTGTGTCCTGTGTGAGGTCAGAAATAATCGTCGTCTCTGGAGGTTAATCGCTCTTTTCCTACTGCAAATTATGAACGACAGTCAAAGCATTAAACCTGGAGATAATGAGCGAAAGCCAGGAGCTGTTTTAGCCGAGACGGAGTGGGTATGCGTGTATGTATATATCTGTGTGTGTGTGTGTGTTTGGCAGGCCGGGCTTTATGACAGCCACAGAAGGATGGAGTGAAATTATGCTAATGGACGCTAATTATGACCTCGGAGACCAGCTTCGCTGCCAATTTATCTACTTAATAAAGCCCCTTCTTTTTAATCCCAACATCACTGGATGCTCTAAACGCTTCGCGCGGCCTCTCCATGAGCACAGGTCTGCCAACTTTCAATAAAATAGCGGCTATAACCTGCTCACCCGGCGCGCTGAATTGTATAGTAATTATACTTCAAAGGCATGCAGGAAAACACACGTTTTATTGCTCAAGAGGAACCGTGAAAGCCTCGTGTCAGCGGGGCCGGAGAGGAAGTGTGTGAACTGAAACGACTCTCAGTCAACTCACAGGCTCAAATGACTCACTGAACATGAAAGGACTGAGTCTCGATCAAGACTTTTTTTTTTTTAAAGAATATAAAGTTTGTCAGTGTTGCATCCAGGTGGAGTTCAGCACTGCGAATCAGCAACTGAATCAATTAAATGACTCCTGAGTTCAATGACAAGTGAATGAATCAAATAAGTGTAAAGCAGTGATAATGATTCCTTTATGTTAGTGATTCGTTCAGAAAGTCCGTACAGAATCGTTTGTGAATGAACTATATCTCGTGTGTGTGTGTGCGTGTGTGTGTGTGTGTGTGCAAGCTTTATGGGGCTCGAGATCAAACAAGATCCCCATCCAGAAGTTAATTCACCTGAACGAAGAAACTTTTTATATAAATAATGCTGTGTGTTTGATGAGGACACTGGGGAAGTGTTTGCTCCTGGAGTGAAAGTGTGTGAGTATTTGAGGGTGAGTTGATGAGGACAATGTGCAGGGTTGAGGTGTGTGTGTGTGTGTGTGTGTGTGTGTGTGTGTGAGGCCAGAAACAAAAGGGCTCAGTGTGTAAGAATGAAAGCAGGCAGAATAAACAGATCCCGGTGGTGTTGCAGACAGGCCGTGTGCCGCTGCTGAGTTTATACAGCTGCAGCCACTGCTTTTACTGCCCCAGTGTGAACTAGCACAGCTACGGGACCAGCCCAACCCCCCGACACACACACACACACACACACATATATATATATATATATATATATACACACACACATACACACAGAATATACGTTTTATTCACAGACGATTCTGTCTTTTTGTGCGTCACTCACA
>JAOVVH010000020.1:17655116-17665735 GCA_028566435.1 Scorpiodoras heckelii
TACACAACATCTCTACACAATACACAACATCTCTACACAACATCTCTATACAATACACAACATCTCTACACAATATCCCTCCACAACATCTCTATACAATACACATCTCTACACAGTATATCTACAATACATCTCATGTATAAGTATGTATGTATGACTATGCCCATTCCTTCCTTTCTTCCACAGATCCTGCAACCATTAGCCTTCACCTTGCTCTAGATCTTGTCAAAGTCTCGGATTCCACTGTAGATGCCATTACACATTTGGTGTCTTGTGCTCAGGCAACATGCACAGAGAAACAATAATTAAGAGACTTGCTTTTGGATTGGCCCACAGTTTGCACGGATGCTTTAGGTCACACTACCACCATCAAACATCAAATAATCACAAATGATGAAGTTCCAGTATGGAGGAAAGCATACCCTGTCCCTGTCGCTAAACATGCATTCATAGATAAGGAGATAGAGTCAATGCTAAGCAAAGGACTGATAAGGGCTTCCACGTCTCCTTGGGCTGCCCCAATAGTACTCATGCCTAAGAAAGTTGGAAGCACTTGTTTTTACATAGAGTATCGTGCCCTGAATGCGAAGACCGCTCTTTATGGCTTCCCTATGCCACAAATACAGGAAATTCTGGAAGCTATGTATGGAGCTTCGGTTTTCAGTACGTTTGACCCCAGTAGCGGATACTGGCAGGTCAGCATGAATGAGGACAGTATCCACAAGAGAGCATCTGTCACCAAGAACAATCAATATGAGTTTTTATGTTGACCATTAGGTTTAAAAAACTCTGCTGCTGCATTCCAAAGATTGATGAATGGGGTACTGAAGGAACCCATTGGCAAGTGTTGCTTCATGTACATTGACGATATTGTACTGTACTCCAGAAATATCCAACATTTTCAACATGTGAAACAGCTGCTAGGAATTTTGAAAAGTGCTGGTCTTACCCTTAACCTAAAGAAGTTCAAAATGTTTCAATGATCACTTTCATTTCTGGGTCATGTAATTTCGGCAGAAGAAATTCAGATTGAAGCTGCAAAGTTGGAAGCAGTGCAGAAGCTCCAAACACCCCAGACTGTAAAAGATGTCCAAAGATTCCTAGGCCTTGCAGGCTAGTACCACAGATTCATCCCACATTTTTCAGAGCATGCTGCTCCATTACACGCACTAAAAAGAAAAGGTGTGGCTTGGAATTGGAGTCCTGAATGTCAGTGAACTTTTGATGATTTAAAAGAACCTTTGCAAAAATCACCCATCTTGACTCCTCCTGATTTTGCAAAACCCTTTAGGGTTCAGACAGATGCTAGTGAAGTGAGCCTTGGAGCAGTTCTCACTCAAGAGTCAGAGAAGGGGGAACATGTGGTTGCTTATGCCTCACGATTGCTGCATGGAGCAGAGAAGTCCTATTCAGTCTCGGAGAAGGAGTGTTTGGCTGTTGTATGGGCAGTGGAGAAGTGGCAACAGTACCTATAGTGTCAAGACTTTGAAGTTGTGACCAATCATGCTGATCTTACATGGGTATTCAATCACCCACAACCTTCTTCCTGATTAACTAGTTGGGCTATTCTTTTCCAAAATTTTGAGTTCACGGTAGTATATTGCAAAGGACAGTGCAATGTAGTTCCAGATACCTTGTCATGAAGTGCAATGGGTAAAGATGTCACTAGTTCCCTTGCAACCTGCCAAGCTCAAGACACAGATGGTGATCTGCCAGCGAGTTGGGAAGAGATATTGGGATGCATATTGGCCTGACATCCGGAAAGATGTGTGGAACCACTATAAACAGTGTCTTACATGTCAATATAACAATATAAGCCACGGAACAATAACTGTCAGGACACTTGCAGTCTACACCAGTGGTGGAACCTGGATTCATGTTGAGTTTGGACTTGATGGGTCTATTTCCCAAAAGCACCAAGTTCAATGTGTGTCTCCTTGTCATCGTCAACTACTGCATTAAATGGGTGGATTTAATCCCTCTAAGAACATCTAAGACATCACAAACTGCCAACACCCTAATAAAGGATATTTTAACTCGGTGGGGAATGCCATTATATTTGGTTTCTGACTGAGGGCCCCAGTTCCAATGGCAACTGCTAAACACCATCTGCAAGCAATGGGGGGGGGGGTTTGTGCAAAAACTGACTACGGTGTATCATCCCCAGACAAACCTTACTGAATACATTAACAGGACGCTTAAAACCATGATTGCAAGCTATGTGAAAGATAAGCACCGTACCTGGGACAGATGGATCTATGAATTCCGATTTGCAATCAACACTGCATGGCAGGAAAGTACCAACTACAGTCCAGCTGAAATAGCCTTGGGTGGCAAACTTAAGGGGCCTATGGAGTGTCTCTTGGCACACCCCATCGAACCTGACAAGCCGGCCTACAAAGTCATTGAAAGGCAGCAGGAATTGTGTACAAGGGTAAGAGATAATGTTGCTTGTGCTCAGAGAAGACAGGAGAAGTACTACAGTCGCAACAGATCTCATGAAGAATTCCAAGAGGAAGATCTGGTATGGGTCTGCACCCATCCACTGTCTAAGGCAGGAGACGCATTCATGGCCAAGTTGGCTCCCAAGTGGAGAGGTCCATTTAAGATCCTCAGACAAGTGAGCAAAGTTAATTACAAAGTATCCATGTTAAACAATTATGACCAGGTTGATACTATGCATGTAGAAAACTTGAAAAAGTATTAAAGTAACAGATGCTGTCACATTTTCCCAGTTGTTTTACTCCCAGCCTCTAGGGGCCATAAGGGAGCATTAAAGTGTAGATATTTAGTACTGGTGAAGGAGGAGACAGGTAGGCCAAGGCGGGGAACAAGCCCACTCTCTTGGGTGCTGTTTGTACACTGCTACCTGTTGCTCTCTATTGACCCTTTTCAAGGAACAGGACTGTTCTACAGCTTGATGTGTGTGTTATGTGTACCAATATGGTTTTAATGGCAACCAGTTTAGTGAAGTATTGTTAAGCTATACTACTTTATGTTGGTATTTGGCTGATGCTCATGCTTGTGTGCATGCTAATGTTAATGCTAATGTTACTGTCAAGGCTAATGTTAAGGTTAATGCTAAGGCTCATGTTAAGGCTAATGTTCATGCTAATGTTTGCTAAGCTAACTCTTTTAGCATGGTTACTTTTTGTCATCTGTATCGATGCAGAAGGGTTTTCTTGTATACTTATACCTGTATTCACAGGGATCAGTGTTCTCTGCTGGGAATACTGGTTCAATCATGGACAAAGAAGATGGACAAAACAGCACAAGCCACAAAGGATAGCTACCTGGACTTTGTTAAACAACAAACACATGAACTTTGCAGTGCTTCATACTTTGGTGAGCTAAATCCATTCTGTTAAATTCGGGAATGCTGTGCTCTTTAGACAATGGATATTGAAAGACGGAATCTTGTAAATATGGGATGCTTATGCTTGTAACAATGGACAATGTGGGGGGGGGCACATGGTAGTGCGTGTATGGAACCACGTTCCTCCAGGACCAAGGTGCTACATAGAACAACATCTATGCAATACAATGAAGTGCAAGTGTGCAGTAGCATGTGCATTGACGCAAGATGATTTACAATAACTATGTGAGACAATACAGTTAATACACAAGACAGTTTACAATATACAGCACAATAAATACAGGGAAGGGATAGTGCAGTTGGTCCACTGTTAGTGTGAGCAGTAAAGTGCAGTTTTGTCCATTTTGGTATAAATGTAAACATTATACTCTTAAGTTTATGTATAGACAGATTTAAAAAGATGAGATTGTGTGTGTGTGTGTGTGTTCAGTCCAGTCACTGATGTGTGTATTTGTTCATACCAGACTCTGATTGTTCAGGAGTCTGATAGCTTGGGGAAAGAAGCTGTTGCGCGGTCTGGATGTGAGGGCCCGGATGCTTTGGTACCTTTTTCCAGTTGGTAGGAGGGTAAAGAGTTTGTGTGAGGGGTGTGTGTGGTTATCCACAATGCTGGTTGCTTTGTGGATGCTGCGTGTAGTGTAAATGTCTGTGATGGTGGGAAGAGAGACACCGATGATCATCTCAGCTGTCCTCACTACCTGCTGCACGGACTTGCAGTCCAATACGGTGCAGTTCACAAACCAGGCAGTGATACAGCTGCTCAGGATGCTCTCGATGGTTCCTCTGTAGAATGTGGTGAGGATGTGGTGCTCAGCATGGTGGTGCTGGAGCTGGTGCATCCGATCCGGACTGACTGAGGTCTTGCAGTCAGGAAGTCCAGGATCCAATTACAGAGAGAAGTGTTCAGGCCCATTAGGTTCAGCTTTCCGATCAGGTGCTGAGGAATGATTGTGTTGAATGCTGAACTGAAGTCTATGAACAGCATTCGAACATATGTGTTTTTATTGTCCAGATGGGTGACCACCAGGTGAAGGGTGGTGAATATGGGGTCGTCCGTTGAGCGGTTGGGATGGTACGCAAACTGCAGAGGATCTAATGAAGGAGGCAGCAGGGTCTTGACATGCCTCATGACAAGCCTCTCGAAGCACTTCATGATGATGGGAGTGAGTGCAACGGGACAGTAGTCATTGAGGCAGGACACTGAGGACTTCTTTGGCACGTTTATGATGGTGGTTGCCTTGAGACACGTTGGCACTCTACCAGGAATGTTGTCTGGTCCAGCGGCTTTCCGTGGGTTAACTCTGCGTAGGGTTTTCCTCACGTCAGCTGCTGTAAGGCACAACACCTGGTCCTTGGCAGGAGGGGTGGTCTTCCAAACTGCCACTCCGTTCTGTGTCTCGAACCGAGCTTAGAAGTCGTTCAGTGAATCTGGAAGGGAGGCATCACTGTCACAGGCAGGTGGTGGTGTCCTGTAGGTGGTAGGTGATGGCCTGGATGCCGTGCCACATGCGCCGTGTGTCACCGCTGTCTCTGAAGTGGCTGTGGATGCTCTGGCCGTGTGCCCGCTTTGCATCTCTGATGGCCCGGGACAGTTAAGCCCTTGCTGTTCTTAGAGCCGCCTTGTCACCTGCTTTGAAAGCAGAGTCTCGAGCCTTCAGCAGAGCATGCACCTCAGCAGTCATCCACGACTTCTGGTTGGGACGTGTAGTGATGGTCTTGGAGACAGTCACATCATCTATACACTTGCCAATGTAGTTGGTCACAGATGACGTGTACTCCTCTAAGTCTGTGGTGTTGCTGTAGGTTGCAGTCTCCCTAAACATCTGCCAGTCGGTGTGCTCAAAACAGTCCTGAAGAGCAGAGATGGCTCCTGGTTCTCACCTGCTTCAGACCATTGATCGTCTGACGAGCAGTCTGTATGCTGGGATTAACATAACAGAGATGTGATGCGAGCATCCGAGGTGGGGGCGGAGCTCTGTTTGTGTAAACAAAATCCAGCATGTTCGCTCCTCTCATAGCAAAGTTCACATGCTGGTGGAATTTAAGGAGAACTGACTTGAGATTTACATGGTTGAAATCTCCAGCAACAACAAACAGTCCGTCGGGGTATGTGTTCTGTACTCCGCTAATAGATCCGTATAGCTCACAGAGCACATTTTTAGCATGAGCACCGGGTGGAATATAAACACAGATACTGTACAGTACAAATACAGTGCAGATACTGATACAGATGCAGTACAGAAACAGCTACAGTACATGTACAGTACAGATGCAGTACAGATACAGATACAGTACAGATACAGTACAGGTACAATACAAATACAATAGAGATGCAGATAGAGATAGAGGTACAGTAGAGATACAGGTACAGATACAGATACAGTACAGGTACAGGTAGAGATACAGTACAGATACAGTAGAGATACAGATACAGGTACAGATACAGATGCAGTACAGGTACAGATAGAGATACAGTAAAGACACAGATACAGATACAGTACAAGTACAGATAGAGATACAGTAGAGATGCGGATAGAGTAGAGATACAGGTACAGTAGAGATACAGTACAGATACAGTATAGTTACAGTTACAGTACAGGTACTGGTACAGATACAGTACAGGTACAGTACAGGTACAGGTACAGTAAAGATACAGTATAGGTACAGTTACAGTACAGGTGCAGGTACAGTACAGGTACAGTTACAGTACAGGTGCAGATACAGTACAGGTACAGTACAGGTGCAGATACAGTACAGGTACAGTGCAGGTACAGATACAGTACAGGTACAGTACAGATACAGTATAGGTACAGTTACAGTACAGATACAGTACAGGTACAGTACAGATACAGGTACAGTACAGATACAGTACAGGTACAGTACAGATACAGGTACAGTACAGATACAGATACAGATACAGTACAGATACAGGTACAGTACAGGTACAGTACAGATACAATACAGGTACAGATACAGGTACAGTACAGGTACAGTACAGGTACAGTACAGATACAGTACAGGTACAGTACAGATACAGTACAGATACAGTACATAGAGTCACATTGTAGCAGAGTCATTACATTACATTATGTATATTCTGTATATAAATCTCTCTGGTGTATATAGTTTTCCTGGACTGTATTGTTCTATAGATTACAGAATGTGGTATTTGATGGGCTTTTTACAGTAGATATATTTTACATATTAAACTGACATGCAGTGTTTAATTTCAGTAGGATCAGAGGATAATGAGCTTTAATTTTTAAACATCTAACATTTATTCATGCAGTATATGCAGAGAGTTAAAATGACACAAATCTTGTATTAACAATACTCATTCACTAATAACAATAATAACAATAATAATAATCATAATAGTAATAATAATAATTTGATAAAAATGAAACAAATCTACTTCTTGTAGAGTATGTCTATTTTCTTTTTTTCTTAACCAAGACCCAAACCATCTGTATATATTTTTTCACCTGCACACTCCATTCTGCATGTTTACTTGAACCTTGTATGATTACGGATGAAAGAAGAGGCTAAAATGTCTGGCATTGTACCGGGTTCAAGTCCACAGCGAGTGCAAGGAGACGACGAGGACCGAACAGACGCACTGACATGTTAAAAGCCTCCAACACAAAAGGACGAGCCGCGTGAAAGCCCGTCAGGTGTTAGGAGTCAGGATGGCAAGAAACAGAAAAACACGCACACACACACACACAGAAAGAGAGAAAGAAAGAGAGAAAGAAAGCAAGAAGGAGAGTGAGGGGAAATTAAAAGACAGGAAATGCTGTTTTCAGCATGATGCAACTCATTTCCAGAGTGCTCCAGGACTTCCTTCATCATGTCTGCGTCCCCCGCTTTTGTCAGAAAGCCCCTTTTTGTTTTCCTCAAGGACGTATTAATTATTGTAGACGAGGTCGATTTTTAAAAATGTCTTTATTTATTTTTATCTGTGGAATAAAGTGTTGCTTTGTGCTCCGTTAGATCAGGTCTGAGCTTTCCTGTATGCATCGGGAAAAAATGGAAACACGACAAGCACATTTGTTCTCCTGATGCAGGTTCGTTAAACAGCACGTGTGCACTTTTTTCTGCATCCACATGCTTTTTTAACCACCTGTCCTTCAAACAAGGCAAAGTCTTTTTCTTTTTAACAACATAATGCAGAAAGCATAAAAACATCAATATCTTTTTATGCCTTTATATATAGGTGTTTTTTATTTTAAATGATAGTTTTTCAGTGATTGTCATGGCAACTGGATGTCCAAGGCTGATGGGAATAATTATTTGTAATTATTTTGAATTAATAGTTATTATTGATAATGTTACTTTTTCACTCTGCAATCTGAATGGATCTGTGTGTTTGTTGTGTTGTTAAGGATAAAGAGAATCACACACACACACACACACACACACACACACACACACACACACACACACACACAGGCCTCAGACCTACAAGACCTTTAATTTACTTGACTTATTTCTTTGTTCGTTTGTTTATTATTTAACAGAGATGATATACATTAATCTGTCTCTGTGGCAGACTGATTTTGTTTTTTTACTTTCAAAGCAGCAATAAAAGAACACGGTTACGCAACACACTCAACTCCAAATCCACTAAAAACAAACAAAACAACCCCTAATACAACCTCAACACTAATGTATAACATTGTTATAAACATGATTTACAACTAAACATCATGCTGGCTGTCGTGAATTTCTAGAAATTACGTTGTTGAGGATTTTATCCCAAATCGCTTCTTGTAACGGTCACAGTTGACCTGTTTGTGGTTTTATATTTATATTATGAATATATATTTAGATCATAAGTTTAAAAATATTAACACTGGGAATTGGACATGACTAAATTAGGGGAGAAAATTAATAAGGAAAATTAAAAAATAAATAAGTAACATATATTAAACATTTTATAAAAACTCTAACACAATATTTTGAGGATTTCATTTCTTTCATTAAAAAAAAAGGAAAATAAATCCAGCTAAAATGTTCCTATGATGAAGATGATGGTGTTGATTTATTTATGGGTTTTTTTTAAAGCCTAATTTCTTGTTTAAGTCATTAAAAGTCTGTGTCCTTATTCAGGCATTCATCTTATCATTTAGTAAGTCTAATTCTAGGAAAGGTGTTGAGTGATGAGTTCCTGAAACGACAGACGGATCCCGGAGTCTGGAATTCTCTAATAATCCTTCAAAGCAAACACACTTCACAGCTCTGCACTTCTTCTGACTGTAAATACAACAGTGTAAAAGTAAAAACAAGTTCATTTAAAGTGATTCTCAAACTGCGTCAGGATGTTTTATGGAAATACATTTGAGCACATGTATAAATAAGAGCTGTGGAAAGGTTTAGTAATTTAACTGGAATGTAATCTATCCTCTGTTCACAATGAAACAAATGCACAAAGTAAATGTACATCTCATTTACAAACAAACAGAAATCAAGGTTTTAAAATTAAACCGTAAAAAAAAGAGAAATTCACTTCAATTCTGAGGTTATACAGATTTATGATACGAACACGTGAAGGTAACCTGATGTGAATTTAAAGGGTTTTTTGAGTCTCTCTGGACTCTCTCCACGACAATGCTCTGGAGCTCGGCTTATTTCTCAGCACGGCGTCAACGGATAGTCGACAAACGTCGTGAACGACACGCTGCTGCCATCTGTTGGCTTTTCTGTGACAAGATGAACGAAGTGAACGTTCCACGACGTTAAATTGTACAAAGTACAGTATATAGTATGTCATAAAGAGAAATACGTCACTTATAGGAAGTGCTGTTGTAGGAAAATCATCAACTTTGGATTGGGAACAGTCACTTCAGTTCATCTCACCACCCTGTCACTGATTATTTTTCTGTAACAGCATGACACTGAGTGTGTTATTCTCTACATATCTACCTTCTGTTTGTGTTTGATTACGTGTCATTTTAAATGGTTACATTTTCTGTGTTATTTCTTGTGTTTCTGATTATGGAAGACTAAACTGGGGGGTTTTGGATCTTGATGGTTACAAAAATAATAATTAAAATAATAATAATTATTATTATTATTTTATTTATTTATTATTATTTTTTATTACTATTGCTATTGTTTTTGTTTTAATTTGTTTTCTTTAAACTATTTAAAACTATCTTTAAACTAATTATTGTTATTGTTAATGTTATTGTTATTATTATTTGTTTTTATCTAGGTTGGATATAATAATCATAATAATTATTAATTATTATTAGTAGTAGTAGTAGCAGTAGGTTTTTTTTTATTTGTTAAAGAATGGCATGATGTACTTTTTATCCATTTAAAGTTACATTTAATAGTAACTTAAGTAAGTACATTTTTATTGAGCAGATTTAAAGCAACAATAGTTGACCAAAGTGCTGTACATAAAGAGAAATATATATTTAAAAAAATAAGTAATAGTGCAATAAAATGATAAAATGCAAGTGTAAAACAGTAGGTTTTAAGTCATGATTTGAAAGATGTAATAGATGAGGCATTTCTAATAGTGAGTGTAACAGTAACATGTTACTTACTGAACAGGCTGGTTCATGTTCTCATGTATGTTGTAGCAGCTATAACAGTTAATAAGCCAAACAAAAGCAAAAACAATGCAGCACGTCGTGTTACCCGGCTCTTATACCACCAAGCGAAACTCTTCCATCGTGAAAGTGTCCGAAAAGTGGCAGCTTCGTTTCGTTACCATATGAACCCATATGCAAGATTACACACATTACTACAGTATACAATTCCCTGTGAATGAGCTGTTACTCTTTAGAGCTGCTCTTATATTAAATGTTATAAATAACACCTTCTCCTGACCAATCAGAATCAGGAATTCAAGAGCGCTCCTCAGATCCTTAGGCTTCAGCGGCCTTCACAGAGCTCCACAGTCAGTCTCAGGGTTTCCAATGGATTTCTAATGGATTCAGAGCAGCGACAAATCGACTTCGACAAATCAGTCTCCGAAGATGAGATTTATTCTGTCTGGTTATTTTTTTTCCCCTAGCTACATCAGTGCTGCGCCTGACTCGGCACTCTGAGCGACAAAAAGCCGTAAAGAGCGTCGAGATTAGTGAAAGTGTCGAGCAGTGCTCGGATACAAAGCCTGTTTGATCCCGGAGGATTGAAGGATGTAAGACCTTCAAAGCCGACAGGCCCTTTTGTGGCGATAGCACATGTTTTTCCTCAATGTACTTACCCATTATACATATACACACAC
>JAOVVH010000020.1:18296865-18308102 GCA_028566435.1 Scorpiodoras heckelii
CCCTACACCATACTAATAAATTATTGTGGTCTAAAACCAGGTGTTTCAGTTTCATTGTCCAACCCCTGTACAACATATTGTGATGATAGTATAGTATAGTATCCTGTACTGTGTATAAATTGTGTATAGTACAATTATAAAGGAGAGTCACAGCCATTGGTGCAAATTTTTACTTGTTTTAAGTGAAATATTGTAAAAAAAAAAAGTGAGAGATGAAACTAGTAGTGCTAATTCATCCTGAACGTACACATTTTTTATTGGGGGAATGCGAGTTCCAGGAACGAGTGTGCTGAGGTAATTCCAGGCTCAGCTGGTGAGCATGGAGCTCAGCCCAGCTTGACCCAAAATGTTCAGTAAACCAGCATCCATTATTCATTTAAAAACACAGCATCTCTCAGCTCTCTAGCAATCTGTCAACATGTCACAGTCTATTTCCCATTAGATTCCTGCCATGAAGTTATTGATTTTTGAGACCTCTCCGAAATGGCGTATTTTATCTGCACTTCATTTCCAATAACAAAAACATCCATCTTTGTTTAGCAGCAAAAATTACTCACTATTTGCAAGTTGCAGTCAAAAACTTGTATTTCACATAATACACTTTACACCACAGTGCTACTGAGTTCTGGATTGGGATTGATTATAAGGTGTTGATTAATTTTCTATAACAGCAGCTCTGACAGTAGTGTAGCTACTAATCAGGGGTTTATATTAATGTGCTGATTCCAATATGTTATTGTTTCTATAGTAAAAGCTCATTCACAGTGACTACTGGCAGACATGCCACTAATAACAGACAGATAAAAAAACATGTGATATGCTTGATAAAGCGATTTTTATTCAACCTTTATGCAAGATGGTGGAAATTACTGTGGCATAAAAGGAATAAAACACTTGAGGATGTACTCTTCTAGGAAAATAATTAACTTAGCAGTGGTAACGGTAACTCAGGTTTACCATATTACCCTGTCACTCAAAATCCCCCAATTTTATCAAGAAAACTTGTGTTTTGTCAGTGAGATGTAGTTATAGTTACTCTATCTGTATTTGAAATATTAGGGGCTACTGCAGGTTAAGTTTAAATGGCCCCTGAGAGCTGAGTGTAAATCGTCGCCACTGCAATGGGAGCATTTCACGTGGTTTCACTACAGTAATTGGCAGGTAAAGTTTCATCTGTTTTTTCCCTAAAGGCAGTAGTTTTAGCATTGTAATCCTCCTATTTATGGCAGAAACCAGGAATGGTGTGAAACCAGTCTGCGTGATTTTAAGTTGAATAATACTGGAAAGCATTTTTCCACTTTTCAACAGTGAACTCTGTATGTCTCTATTACTAAATTGTTGGATTTCTGTATAACCAGTCGTTCATGTGACTTTGCACTGGTGCAGTAGTTTCAACACATATGGTTGGGACTTGTTTAAGACTATTTATCTGTAGAAGAATCTTTTTGATAAATGTTCTTACAGCATGAATTTTTTTTTCAACGTGATTGGGGAGGGGATGGTCTCATTTCTCATCATGTACAAAAACACAGGATTCATGATACTCTGGACACCTCTGGATGAATCACAATTAGCATGGTAGATTTAAGGACCTCAGGACAGCGTTGTCCTGTGTGAAATATCTCCTCTTTTGCACTAATTAAATTATGCTTATCAGAGTGTTTCTTCAGTTTCTTGCAGTCAAGCCACTAGCTACAGACAATGAAAAAAATATTCTGAAGTGTAAAGAACTATAAAAATGATGACCAAAAGCATATGCAAGTGTTGCAGTAGTGTGTTGTAACAACCCAATCACATGAAGAACTTAGAGGCGTAATAACAACTATTTTGTAGCAACAAGAACACTTGTTGAATTTCACCACTCAAGTTAAGTTTGTTTTATTTTCATTTCAACCATATACAGTACAATGTTCCTCCAGGACCTACAGGTGCTACATGTAACTACACAGGACTACCTTAAACAAGGCACATAACTACAAAGTACTACATGAAGTGCATGTGTGCAATGACTGCAAGTCAGTGCAGAACAAAACAAGCACTGCAGACAGTACAGGTCAGTGAAAGACAATACAGACAGTGCAGATAATACAGTTGCTGTATAGACATGGTGTCGACTGGTGTGTGTGTGTAGTGTTCAGTCCGAGTCTGATTGCTTGTGGAAAGAAGCTGTTCCGCAGTCTGGTTGTGAGGCCCGAATGCTTCTGAACCTTTTCCCAGATGGCAGGGGGGTAAAGAGCGTGTGTGAGGGGTGTGTGCTGTCAGCCAAAATGTTGGTGGCTTTGTGGACACAGTGTGTGGTGTAAATGTCCATGATGGAGGGGAGAGAGACACTAATGATCCTCTCTGCTGTCCTCACTATCCTCTGCAGGTTCTTGTGGTCTGAGAGTGCAATTCCCAACCCAGGCAGTGATGCAGCTGCTCAGGATGCTCTTGACAGCCTCTGTAGAATGTGGTGAGAATGGGAGGTGGGAGGTGTGCTTTCTTCAACCTTCACAGAAAGTAGAGATGCTGCTGGGTTCTCTGTTAGGTGAACACCAAGGAATTTAGTGCTCTTGATCATCTCCACGGAAGAGCTGTCAATGTTTAGTGGAGAGCAGTCACGCTGTGTTCTTCTGAAGTCAACAACCATCTCTTTAGTTTATCCTACTTTCAGAGACAGATTGTTGACTCTACACCAGTCAGTTAGCCGGTGCACCTCCACTCTGTACACTGACTCATCATTCTTGCTGATGAAACCCACCACGGACATGTCATCAGCAAACTTGATGATGTGGTTGGAGCTGGGCAATGCTGCACAGTTGTGTGTCAGCAGAGTGAACAGCAGTGGACTGAGCATGCAGCCCTGAGGAGCCCCAGTGCTCAATGTGGTGCTGCTGGAGATCTTACTACCAGTCTGGACAGACTGAGGTCTCCCAGTCATTAGGTCCAGGATCCAGTTGCAGAGGGAGGTGTTCACACCCAGCAGGCTCAACTTTCCAGTCAGGTGCTGAGGAATGATGAACAGCTAAAGTCTATGAACAGCATTCAAACATACATGTCCTTCTTGTTAAGGTGGATGAGAGCCAGATGGATAGTGGTAGCTATGGTGACGTCTGTAGAGTGTTTGGGATGATATGCAAACTGCAGGGGGTCCAGTGAAGTCCACAGGTCCATCCATCCATCCATTATCTTCCGCTTTATCCTGCTAGTCGGGGTCACGGGGGGTCTGGAGCCAATCCCAGCATCATCGGGCGAGGGCGGGGTACACCATGGACAGGTCACTGGTCCATCGCATGACCAACACACACTCACGCACACATTCACACCTACGGGTAATTTAGAGTGAACGATCAACCTAACATGCATGTCTTTGGACTGTGGGAGGAAACCGGAGTACCCGGAGGAAACCCACACAAGCACAGGGAGAACATGCAAACTCCACACAGAACGGCCCAGAACGGGAATCGAACCCGGATCGTCTTGCTGTGAGGCGACAGTGCTAACCACTACACCACCGTGCTGCCCACAGGTCCATTTCCTAAAAATTAAAGATGTTTTTAAACTATTTTTTCCATCACAGCTTTCTGTAGATGAAGCCAAAATACCCAAATGCACAGTTAATGCACCTCTAGCTTGTAACAGTCCATCAACTGAACATCAGAAAATGTTCATTTGGATCAGTTGGTTGTATTCAAACACATGAAGACCATCTGCTTCAGAGAAGACTTTCAAGTACTCTTTTCCTGTCACTTAGTTTCATTATGTCAAGTTTTTTTTTTGCTTTGGATAATCAAAACAAGCATATCTACAGAGGTCCTTCAGTCAGTAAACACTCGAGATGGAAAATTAGATATTTTCACTACAAAGACATTGTCTGTGAATTAGACTAGAAACTAAAAGCGCAGAATGGAAAACCTGTGACATGCAATTTTACACAATTAGTCTTGGAGCATTTTTATATTCATTCTGCTTTAACCTACCCAATGACTGTGATAGTCAAAAAAATTCACAGGCATTTTCACAGCTTTGTGTCTCTGAAGGTGTTGCTGTATCAGATGCTAATCCTATACATTATAGCAATAGAAAGCTTTTTTTTCTAATACCTGTTCAGATATCACACCATAGCTTAAGACATTCTCAGAAAGTCGAGGTGTTGGGAGACATTTTCAAGGATTATGCTTTTGTCAAGTCCACAGCTTTGTGTATATTTACATTTACATTCACAGATGCTTTATATGCACAGGCTGAGTCAAGTCTATCAACACATTAAAGCACTGCCAGTCATATAGCTAGCCAGGGGCTCGTGAGTTGTGCAACAGAGCAGTGTTTAGCGTTTCATCCAGAGATCACCAGTTCAAACCCCGTAAATATTCTCCATCACCAATCAATCACAGCAAACTAGCCAATCATGGGTGTTGGTACGCTCATGCATACAGAAGTGGGTGAAAGTACCTCCGAGTAGTAGTTGCCCCCAGCAGTTCAAACAGATGCAGGTGGCTTCAGAGGAAGCACATGATAGCCTTTGCCCTCCCTGGTTGGTAGTTGTTGTATGATGGTGATGTCCTAATGGGTAATTGACCATGACTAAAATTAGGGAGAGAGCCATAGGTAGTCATCCATTCTGATTTAAGTGCATGATTAATATTTAGTAGGTGCTTATTGAAGAGACTGAGCTTGAATAGTCATTAGATAGTCATTCCACAACCTGATGCATGATGGATCAAGCTGAGCTTGTCGCTTGGAAGGCTTGATGTATGATGAGGTATGTGCTGTGCAGTGAGGATTAGTCACGAATGAAAGTTACATTTATAATAGCGCCTTTCACAAACCTAAGGACGCTTTACAGTCTACATACACCTTTAACACCAATCACACATCAGTGAGAAGCAGCAGCCAATCACACACAGCGTCCTCTCAACCGGAGACCACAGAAAGGACCCAGACCACTCCACCCGGGGATGGAACCCGGGACCTTCTTGCTGTGAGGCAGCAGTGCTACCCACCGAGCCAGCGTGCCATGCTCAGTGGATAGAGAATGGTCTGCTTTGGATTTGTATGCTAGTGTCAGGGTTTTAAAGCAACCGGACGTTGATTGTTGGCTGTTTAACTGTAAAAACTTGATAAAAAAATTAATATAGTCAAATGAGAAAGCTAAAGTTGGGGTTAGAGGCAGGGTTATCATTTGCAATTGTTCTTATATGTTAATATAAAATATAAATATAAAACATCTCATTATTTCAAATTTGTACAAATTGCTCATTAGGTCAGGCTGGGAAACCTATAGCACGGCTCGAGTTAGGTTAGACGTTAAAAGTGACATCACAGTATCTGTTAGCCATTTTAGTAATATGCATCTATTAGAAAGAGATTATCATTGTTTAATCAATCTGAGCACAATAAAGTAGAAAGGCCATATCCTCGTTTACATGACTGTAAACTGTTACGTATTTCCTCCGAATTTAATGTCATGATTTTGTCACCTCCTTATGGTGTATTGTGACATTACTAACATTGTCCATATTAAATATTGGATTACTGTATTTTACTCTGCGATGTGTACGGATTATATCTGTGTACAGTACAGACCTTAGCATACTGAAGGTATGAGTAATGTTTGTGAGTAGACACCACTAAGCAACCGCCCATGTTGCTTGTCTGAAACCTTTCCAGTTTGATTGACAGGCTGAAGTTTAGTGTGCATCAGGGTGAAACTGAGTATCTGCTCTGTGTGTCCTTTGGGACAATGATTGAAAATTCTCAGTGGCTTAAAATGACAGTGAGAGCACATGGGCCTAATTAGTCAGCAGAAGCAGATAGCATCCGTCGTGACTGAAAGCCCACACAATAGCAACAACAACACACACACACACACACACACACACACACACACACACAGAAATCCCATCACACAAAGCACAGAATAGCCACAAGTCTTGAGCGGTGTGGGGTTTAAATGCCTGTGGAGGTTATCAGAAAGCTCAGAAAGGCTTTTTATATATGTTCCCTAGAGCTGTGAGCATGTCTTGTCTATTCCATGACCTTGAAATGACCTGTTTGTGTCCTGTGGGATTTCAAGGCTAAGGAGCTGGACGGTCCTGATAAGGTCTCTCACCACCCCAAGCTCTGTTGATGAATAGTAAATCAAACTGACTGGACTGGTGTGATATTATTATATTAGTATAAAATTCTCTTTTCCTATGTGTGTGAGTAAAAGCTGAACACATTAAAGGTAGGGTGTGTGGTTATTTGCAGAAGAAATTTTGTTATATTTCTTGATGTACTCTTTACATACCAACAGCATTCAATAGATCAAGTGTTTTGATACTAAAAAAAAAGGGTCATCTACACCAGTCACAGGACTGTAAAAATCACGTCCAGTCATTTCAATGATCAGAAAGCCTACCTGCCTGTCTACCTAAACCACCTACACACCTACCTACACCGATCAGCCATAACATTAAAAGCACTGACAGGTGAAGTGCATAACATTGATTATCTCACTACAATGACATCTGTCATGGGGTGGGATATATTAGGCAGTGAATAACAGTGAGCACTCAAAGTTGATGTGGTGAAAGTGAGAAAAATGGGCAAATGTTAGGAACTGAGCATCTCTGACAAGGACCAAATAGTGATGGCTATACAGCTGGGTCAGAGCATCTCCAAAACTGCAGGTCTTGTGTGGTGTTCCTAGTATGCAGTGGTTAGTACATACAAAAATTGTTCCAAGAAAGGGCAACAGGTTAAAAAAAAAAAGCGAGAAGCAAATGGATCGGTGCAATTCGCAAAATCAACTGGAATCCAGGCACTGAAACCTGCACTCCCAAGCAACACCTGCAAGCAAGCAGCAAGCATGGATAAATTATAGGGTTAGGGTTAAGGTTAGTTTTTCTTAGTTAGGGTTATTGCACATATATAATATATTTTATGCTGCTCACAGTGCATAATTTGATGCATAATCACATGCTTTGTAAGGAAACCTCTGAAAGACTCAACGGCTGCTGAAAATAGGATGGACTGAATACTTAAACTCATCTATGGATGTTTTAGTTTAGTGTGAGTGTTTGCATTTAAGTTAAGCTGAAATGTGTATAATTTGGTTGTCATGCAAAAATAAGGGAGACAGCAGCTGCTGCTTTTTTTGAATAATTGAGCCGTCGGGTCAAGATGGAGGTACGGTCTCATTGTCACAGTTTATATACTGTATGTGCTTCATTTTTCATCAAATATCATAAATAAACTTATTTCTTCTTTGCTGCTGCAAGTTAGGTAACATAAAGCCACAATGTCACATGAAAAACTCTCTCATCATTCAAGGCTGAATGTCTTGCACAATTTAAAAAAATCAGAAGTAAAATGAAAGCTAGTATTTACCCCAACACGTTGCACTAGTGATATAAACATGAAGCCATACTGCACTTACATGAGCTTTTACCATAATTGCAAGCATTTCATCATTTCATCTTAAAGAAACTATACTTGCACTGGTTCTTTGGTAAATTATAAATAATAAATAAATATTCTTATTGTAAAGATAACTCTCAAGTCCATCTGCCTTTAATTTAAGCAAATAATCACATTTTCTCCACTAAAGACAGTCATGTTGCATCATGTTTTGCCATTTGGAGTCACTGAGGGGAGGATGTTCTGGTAGGAAAGTGACAATCAGGGCATATCCTCTATTATGTTGACACCATTATGTTGTGCTCCTCTCTCTCATTGTCCTAGAGCAGTGCATGTTCATGTGTTCATGTGTTCAATCAAGAACTCTCCAAATACTGCCAGGAGATTAAATGCCTGACCAGAGAGTGGAACACTCTAGATCACTGTTATACCACAGTCAACTGTGCATACCATGCCATACCCCAAGCTGAACTGTGTTACTATGACCATTTCATGGTCCACCTGATCCCTCTGTCCCTGTGAGGACATCTAAGTAGTGGACCTGTGAGGCTACAGAAAATCTTGCTGCATGCTTAAACTGCACAGACTGGGGTATTTTTAGGACTGCTACCAACATCCATCTATCCATCCAATATCTTCCGCTTTAACCCGCTAGTCGGGGTCACGGGGATGGGTGGGATGGAGCCAATCCCAGCGTCATCGAGCGAAGGCGGGGTACACCATGGACAGGTCGCCAGTCTATCGGATGATCAACACACACTCGCACACATTCACACCTACGGGCAATTTAGAGTGACCGATCAACCTAAAATGCATGTCTTTGGACTGTGAGAGGAAACCAGAGTACCTGGAGGAAACCCACACAAGCACGGGGAGAACATGCAAACTCCACACAGAACGGCCCGGACCGGGAATCGAACCCGGATCGTCTTGCTGTGAGGCAGCAGTGCTGACCACTAGACCACCGTGCCGCTGCCTGCTATCAACAGTCTGGCTGAATACACAGAAGCTGTGATGTCACATATCAGCATCTGCAATAGCAAGCCCTGGTTTACAGCTAATCTCAAGCAGTTAATGTTGGAAAAGGAGGAAACATTTAGCAGTGGGGACAGGGACCAGTTTAAAGAGGGTAAATAAAAGTTTAGCAAGGAGGAAATAAATGCTAACCAACTGTGCTCTGAGAAACCTCAACAGGAATTTTCAGAAAATAACTCACACTGCATGGAAGGGTTTCAGCCAGATCATCAACTCTAAACTGAAAGCCCCCCAGTCCACAAAAGATTCACGCTTAGCTAACAGACTGAATGAGTTTTTCAGTCGATTTGAAAGACAATAGGACAGTCCTGACGCATTTCTGCTTCTAATCTAATCTACAATCATTCTGGTCCCAAAGAAAACGGCCCACAGATCTCAATGACTACAGATCTGTTGGATTGACCTCTGTGGTCATGAAGTGCTTTGAGTGCCTCATGCTGTCCCACCTCAAAACCATCACTGACCCTCTCCTAGACCCCCTGCAGTTTGCCTACAGAGCCAACAGATCTGTGGACGATGCAGTAAGCATGGCCCTCCACTTCACCCTACAGCACCTGGACTCTGCAGGAACCTATGCCAGAATCCTCTTTGTGGACTTCAGCCCACTTTTAATGCAGTCATCCAAGCCCTGCTGCAGTACAAGCTCTCCCATCTACATCTGCCGGACTCCACCTTCAGGTAGCTCACCAACATTCTAACTGATAGGAAGCACAATGTGACACTGGGAAAACATGTCTCCCACTCCTGGACCATCAGCACAGGTTCCCCACAAGGCTGTGTCCTTTCTCCTCTACTCTTCTCCCTGTACATAAATAGGTGTACCTCCAGCCATGAGTCAGTCAGACTCCTGACAACACCAAACTCATTGGGCTCATCTCTGATGGGGATGAGTCAGCCTACAGGTAGCAGATTGACCATCTTCTATCCTGGTGCAGTTAAAACAACCTGGAGCTCAACACTCTAAAAACAGTGAAGAAGGTTGTAGAAAGTATGCAGCTCCACTCATCCCCATTAGCGTGTGCGACTCCCCAGTTGGCACTGTGGAATCTTTCCACTTTCTGGGGACTATCATCTCTCAAGACCTCAAATGGGAGCAGAACATCAGCTCCATCACAAAGAAAGCACAACAAAGGACGTATGTTCTGCGGCTGCTGAAGAAGTTCAACCTGGCAAAGTCATTGATGGTGCACTTCTACGCTGCCATAATTGAGTCCATCCTCACCTCCTCCATCACCACCTGGTATACCATTGCTACTGGCAAGGACAAGGGCAGACTGCAGCATATCATTTGCTCTGCAGAGAGGGTGATTGGCTACAACCTGCCACCCCTCCAGGACCTGTATGCCTTCAGGACACTCAAGCAAGCAGGTAAGATCATGACCAATCCCTCACACCCTGGACATAAACTCTGTAAAACACTTCCCTCTGGTAAGAGGCTGAGGTCTATTCTGACCAAAGCGCTCTCCACAATATCAGTTTTTTCCCATCTGTGACCAGCCTCATCAGCAAGAGCAGGGACCCCCACTGAAACAATCTGTGCCACAATTTTATT
Source organism: Scorpiodoras heckelii (assembly GCA_028566435.1). Classification (NCBI taxonomy): domain Eukaryota; kingdom Metazoa; phylum Chordata; class Actinopteri; order Siluriformes; family Doradidae; genus Scorpiodoras; species Scorpiodoras heckelii. The sequence continues at coordinate 18,306,836 of JAOVVH010000020.1, forward strand.
TCACATTTTTATTGCACACCTGTGAGCTCTTCTATCTGGGCAAATTTTCTTTCACTTACTCTTTTTTTTATTTATATATTGTATAATTACATTTATATACTGTATTTACTTATCCATTGTTTCTTTTCTGTTTTATTTTGCCATGCAACCTTCACTAAGTCAAATTACTTGTATGTGAAAATGTACGTGGCCAATAAAAATGATTGATTCTGATCCTCTTGCTGATTTCTCCCTAATCCAAACCCTATACCCTAGCTTTAATTTCAATTAATGGTCTAAAGTGAAGTGTAAAGATGTCAGAACAAAAGTATACATAAAAACATTTAGCCCGAGATGCTGTTATCTGAGTAGTTTATGCATAATCTTGATGTCTCACTTGGTATAGACACATCTGAATATTTATTTAGTTGCTGGTTGTGTTATCTCACAAATCAATGTGACAAAACAGAAGGCTATGTCTAGGAATTGATTTAGAGTGGATGGAAGCTGTTTCTCATTTTATTTGAAAGAATGTTATGAAATCACAGCAGCAAGAAAAGGAGATGATCGTGGACCAGCAAGAGAAGGCAGAGCTGCACACTACTATTGAAACCAATTCCTCAAATTCCTTGGCAACCACATGAGCTATTCAATAACCTTTTATTTCTGTAACGTTTTTAACAAAAGACATGATTACGAATCAGCTTTACAAAAATCTGAATGTTGACTGAAGTCCCTAATGAGCAAATCAGAGGCAACATGAGGTGGAAACCTTGAGAGGAATCAGACAAGAGCAATATTCAGACCTGGACACTAAAGATACACTATATTACCAAAAGTATTCACTTGCCCATCCAAATCATTGAATTCAGGTGTTCTGATCACTTCCATGGCCACAGGTGTATAAAATCGAGCCCCTCTGCATGCAGACTGCTTCTACACACATTAGTGAAAGAATGGGTCTCTCTCAGGAGCTCAGTGAACTCCAGCGTGGTACCATGATAGGATGAAACCTGTGTAACAAGTCCAGTGGTGAAATTTCCTCACTACTGAATATTTCAGTCACCTGTCAGTGGTATTATAACAAAGTGGAAGTGATTGGGAACGACAGAAACTCAGACATGAAGTGTTAGGTCACGTAAAATGGCAGAGTGGGTCAGTGGATGCTGAAGTACATAGTGCACAGAGCTCACCAATTTTCTGCAGAGTCAATCACTACAGACCTCCAAACTTCATGTGGCCTTCAGATTAGCTCAAGCACAGTGTGTAGAGATCTTCATGGAATGGG